>SDVV010001100.1:0-27051 GCA_016164225.1 Gammarus roeselii | reverse complement strand
CTCTAGGGTCTGTTCTCATGCATCACCACACTCCGTGGTATTTTATTTGTATTGCTCTCATGTTCCACCGGAGTCCCAACGGGAAGTTAATGCAGACTTCCCGTAGGGCGGTACCACTCCGTGGTAGCTGTTGAAGTCTCGAAGGAGAAGTACGGGATGATTCAGTTTGTCAAGCAGATCGGTCATTAGTGCCTCCGTGAGGTCGTTTCGTGACGAGTAGATAGATACCACTTTAATAGGTCTGCAGATACATATCTTCACTGCGACAGCTTGGAGTTCTGTTCTCAGAGGGAAGAGGTGATTAAGTATGCTTTGATAGATCATAAGTGCCACTCCGCCATGTGCAGTCACATTATTGTGACCTTCGTGACGGTGTACGACATATTGAGGGATCGAGAAGGTGGCTGAGTCGCGAAGTTTGATTTCCTGGAGGCCTACCATCAAAGGTTTATGGGGGGGGATAATAGTTCATCTTTCTTGCTTTTAAGGCCCTGGCAATTCAACTGAAGTATTGTATCGTTATTGTTAATTTCGGATTGGCTTCACGCCCAAATTTTGATGGTCTGGAGCGGTCGCGTGGTTTGTAGGAACTTATGTGGTGTTCTTGTCTATAGCGCAGGTGTCCTAGATCGAGAGCGTTCGCATGAGCGTCCGCTTTCTGTAGAACATGATCTCCCTGACTCGCTGCGCTCTCGGCTGTGAGTGCTCTTGTAGGAGGAGAAGCGAGTACGATCTTTGTGTTAGCTTCTTGAGCGAACGCGTTTCTCTTTAATGATTTTTTTTTTAACATAATGATTGACTGAGTAGTAGTCATTGGGATATTTGAGTAGAGTGTTATGTATGGTAGATCAGTGGTTTGGGGTATCAGTTCTTCGTTGAAGATTTTCAACGCGTCCTTCCGCAGGCTATGGTCGTTCTCACTTGTGAGATGTTCTGATGTTGGGCATGTTAGCCGAGGGTTGAATACCTCACTTTGGTTTGCGCTGGGTGCGGTTGCAGTTTAGACGGCCAGAAGTCGTTCAACGCCCTGATAAAGGCGAGCTGTGGTTTGTGGGGTGCTACAACTCATTTTGCTTCGTAGCGAGAGGGTGTCGCGTAACCCGCGGTCGTCGTCGTCGGAATCTTCGTCTTTTGACCTTTAGATTTTCGGGTTCTTTGACCTCTCCTCGTAGTCGACCGAGGCAGCAAATATCGCAGTGCTCTCCTGGGCACTGGTGGATACATTGGTTGAGGCGCCCGCCTCTACTACGAGGGCGCTCGTTGGGCTGGTTGTGGTATTGTTAGTACTAGAGAGGGTTCTAGGGTCATGGTAATAGTTTGTGTTAACTGTACGCGAGTATTGTCTGATGGGGTAGACTTAGTTGTAGATTTAACCGCTTTGGCGTAATTTAAATTACGTCAGTTTGGGTTTTCGTCATAAAAGATTTGGATGACTTGTTATCGTGTGACTCTGCGGTCATTTTGTACGATTGTCATTGCTTTTGGGTCCATCTGCTCTGGGCAGTCGCGGTAACCTGCCTCATTGAGACATGAGCAGTGGTAGCATTTAGGTTGGTGGGCTGTGCAGTCCTTTCGGTCATGCTTGCCGGCGCACCTTTTACAGCGTTGGGGTATGTATGGCTTGCAGTATTTGATGACGTGACCGTATTCCAGGCATTTATTGCACATAGCAGGCCGTGTCGTCACTGGGTAAGTTTTTGTTTTTCCTTGTTCACCCGGTATTTCTATAAATTCCGGTGTGTCACGTCCTGGGAAATGATTTGGTACGCGGTGGTGTGGATGTTTTGTGGTTTAATCCATTCTGCTAGGGAAACGTTGGTGATTCTATAATCCTTACCTAAACCCGCTTCAAAAGCCCTTAGGTCAGTTTTGGGAGTGTGGTTGGAAGTGTATATAATTAGTCTTTTAGTATTGAAAAAATGATGTACTTCGACAGCTACCTTGCGTTTGTCTATTTTGTTAATCCTTTGTATAGCGTTACTTTGGTCAATATTAACGACGTGGGCCAGATACTTCTTGCCCTGTCGTATAATGTTTATCGGTCTGCCTCCCAGTTGTTTGGAAAGCGAGTTCATCATGGCGAATGGGTTCATTGAGGGGGCAACTTTGGTTGCACCACTTTCTACAAGCGTTATGAGGAAGTGGGTAGGGAATGATGCTGATCTTCTCTCCTGGGTGAGAGGGTCAGCTTGCGGGGAGCGAATCGCGGCCGCAGCTTCTCGTTGCCCGACTTCGTGTTCAGTTTGGTATTGAAAGATCTCTCTCTCAGTCCTGTCCTGGGTTCAGACTTCGTGTCCCGTAGGGTGGCAGTTTACTTTGCAGTAAAAGCAGTGAGGTTTTTCGGATGGGTGCGACAAGGGATCGTCTCGTTTATCGTGGTCGTCCTGGGAGCGGTGTGAGTATCTTTTTTTACAGTTACAATTCTGGCTCGTGTGTCCGTATTTCTGTTGTTTATAGCATCACATCGGAAGTCTTTCGAAGGGTGTAACCTTGGTTTTGGCGTCAAAGAAAGGCATGTCTATGTAGTTAGGTGAGGTGGGGTAATTGAATTTAATCAGAAGGGCCCTTGTGGTGTTTCTTCTTGGTTTGATTTTAGGTGCGATTTTTGCTTCAACTATACATTCCTCGTATTGGACGGGTTCGGGGATGAATTCATCGGCTTCATCACTCGGGAGATTCTCGATGTAAATCAGGCCTGAACTCATGGAAAAAGTTGGGTGTGGTATGATTTTGTAAGGTTTTTTGCATATTCTGTTTCTGGAGAGTATAGAGTCACTTTGAAGTTTTGTGTCTACTTTAATGGTAAAGCTAACGTCACCGCTGGCGGTGATGTTTAGAATTGGACGGCCAGTCATTGAGCCCAGTTCTTCTCGTAGTTTATATGGGCAAACATCCGGCCTGTCATTGACATCAAATGTCATTTGCAAGTGTTCGGGGAATTTAGGGGCCATTGTTGAATAGGTTGTGGTCATCAAATCGTGTGTATTGTCTCGTCTTTACGTTTGTTGGTGTTCGGGCGTTACGAGTTTCGGCTGGGAGGAGAGCGGATGTTATCAGAGAGGTCAGAGGCGGAAGCACACGAACAGGTTACGGGTTGCATGACCTCTATCCTCTTCATCAGCTCATCCAGTCTGGTATTCATAGTTGCACAAAGGTTCTCTAGTTTAGCGAGGCGTTCGCAGAGTTCACTGGAAGGCGCCGAGCAGTCCTCAGTCTCCAGCTCGGGAAGGTCCATCATTTTGCATATATTGCCCAGGGTATTCTGCATTACAGTTAGATTTGCGTCCAGCTTCGAGACTTGATTTGATCCTCAGTTGATACCCGTAGGGCTCGATGATCATGGATTCCAGTATGCTCGCACGCTCAAGTGTGCGAGGAAAAAACAAATCAACGCTTTTAACGTTAGAAAAATGTGAAAAATTTAGCACAAAAGAAACGCGCTTACTCGAAACGGACCTCCGCTTCCAAAACGTTTAGAACTTTTGGAGTAATATGTACGCACCCTAGCGCGTACAGGTAGCATCGTCGAGATTAGCACAAGGTCAGTGGCCACACGGGAAAAATTCAGCTGCGACAGCAACGCAACACAAAATTTACAGCTACGCGGTCCATTTAATTTTTAGTACAATTTATTTATTCAAGAAAGATAAAGACTCTAGACAAAACGAATCTCCGCCTCCAACCACTCAGAACTCCATGAATGACATGCACGCGCGACAGTGCGCACAGACAGCATCGTCTCGTCGAAATTGGTACAAGGTCTATGGCTTCACGGATTAGATAGACTCCAACCGCAACGCGTCACAAGGTTTTATAGCTGCGCAGTCCAGGTCAACCCCAGAAACTGCATATGGTCCGTGCATGCGCGAGCGAGCGAGCGAGCGAGCAAGCACAGACTGAAGAAAAAATACCCTTTCACAAAATCACAAACAGGAACTCCCGCACAAATACACCAGCATTATAATATTGTGGATCGTGAAAAAGAAAGAGCAGGTTCGTCATGGGCAGAAAAACTGCTCAGACTATTGATTTCGCACCGATTGTTCAAGAGGATATGGTGGAGGGGGGGGGTCATTAATCCCTTGGGTTGCTAAAGAGCCCAATGAATCGAGGAGGGTAACCGAAGTCCCACGGGTCTTCCCGAGCTCCCGGAGTCACCCGAAACCCCTCGTCTCAGCTCATCTCTGCTTGTCTCGAATTATTTCGGCCAGTTTCGGCTCGTCGTGACTAACTCGACTCGCCTCGGCATGTTTAGACTGATCTCGCCGCACCTCGACCAGCCTCGAAGCGGCTCGCCCCCTCTGCGGTAGTGATCGCGTGGACTGTATCAAGTTTTTTTTTTCACTCGAGCCTTGCAGGGAGGGAGAGGGGAGGGGCAGAGGTGTCTCGGGACCCAAAAGAGCCCGACGAATCCCGGAGAGTAACCCATGTCCTCCGGGTCCCCGAGCTCCCCGGGTCCCATAGTCTCGGGTCGTTTCAGCTCGTTTCGAATCATATCGGCCAGCCTCTGCTCGTCGCAACCAACTCTACTTGCCTCGACATGTTTAGATTGATCTCTACGCACCTCGACCAGCCTCGACGCGACCCTCGCCCTCTGCGCCAGCAATCCGCGGACTGTAATGGTTAATTGATCTACTCGAGCATCTCGCATTCATAATTACAGCGCTTGGAGGGGGAAGCAGAGGTTCCAGGATTCAGAGAGGCCTCTTAAGGGTCCCACAATTTCTCAAAAGGGTCCTGAAGGGTCTTAAGGGTGTCCCAAGGGGCCCCAGAAAGGTCCAAGTGGGTCCCCCAAAATCCACCTGGTCTCCCAAGTCCCCCGGGTTCTCAAATCCCCGGGTCCCCGAGCCCCGCGGGTCCCACGAGTACCTCCTCTCCCTGGGTCACCTTGTCTCAACCAACCTCGATACACATAATAATAATCAATGCAAAAGTTATCACCATGAAAGAGGACAGAGAAAAATAATAGAGCCCAAGCAAGAAGAAATAATAAAATACTAAACTAAAGTGTTAATGATCTATTAAATGAATAATCATCCATCCACCCTAACCTGCTTCGAGACGCGTTCATTTCTGTCGGCTATTACAACCAGAATCAGGTCTCCTGTCACTAGAACTTCTGAGGGGTTAGTCTTTCTTACTGGCAGACTGGTTTGAGTGCAACGCTCTGGAAGGGCCGTCAGCCCTTCTCCGATTGGGCATGGTCTTGCTCATTGCTTGATCCCCGGTTTCTACCCGGGGTTCTGAGTAACAAGGCGGGGCATTTTTTACATTTATTTCTACTGTATTTACAAGTATATACACTAAGTTAGCTCTTGAAATTAATCTCAATTCTATTATTATATTTTTTTCGTATTTTTTCCAAGTTTTTAGTTCCTTTTATTAATTTCAATTGGTTTCGATTCCAAATTATTCACAACCCCGTTGTCAGGGGGGGCTCACCTCTTTTTTCACCAAGAGGGGGGGGTAAGTAGCAACAAACTCAAAGAGTGAAGGGAGGGATCTAACTCAAAACGTATTTACACAAAGGGACAAGCGAGTATTGGTGTGTAACGAGGACACAGCAGGAAGGCGGGTGAGCTTGGGATACCCCCAAGGGCTCTCCCTCTGAGGTGCCTTATTGCTCTCGCTGTAATGAGATATTAGTCGATCTCTCCAATTTAGTTGAAAACCTCGACCTTAACGAGACGATATTCGGTCTCGGAGCGATATTCGGCTTAGACCGGTGACAGGCTCTTATTTTGAAACAGCAAAAACAGTTCCTTTACCCTGGAAACTGGTAAACTTTGGAGCTTAGACGCGAAGTACAGTATATGATGGTGTTTTCGAACTCACTGGTCACTCATTGGTTATGTTACTGCCTCTGCGCAAAGCTGGGGTGCCTGAGTGGGGGAGCATATGGATAAATCGATGGCAGTTTCACTTTCGGGGGTGATTCGGGTGGGTTGTCCGTCGTTGAGAAGGACCAGGTTGTGAGTGTTTATGGTGTTGGCCATTATCACTCCTCTGGGGTCTGTTCTCACGAATCCCTATGTTCCATGGTAGCTGTTGAAGTCTCCAAGGAGGAGCACTGGTGAGGGCAGTTGGTTAAGCAATTCGGTCAACAGTGCTTGCGAGAGGTCATGGCTTCTTGATGAGTAGACGGATACCACTGTTATCGTCCTCGAGACGCATATCTTTACGGAGATAGCTTGGAGTTCTGTCCTCAGGGGAAGGCGGAGGTGAGGTACTCTTTGGTGGATCATAAGTGCCACTCCGCCGTGAGCAGTCACGTTGACGTTGGTGTGGCCCTCGCGGCGCTGTAAGATATATTGGGAGGCCTACATCAAAAGTTAATGGGTGGCGAATAAAGATAATTAGTCTTTCTTGATTCCGAGTCCCTGGTAGTTCCACTGTAGTATTTTGGTGTTTATTTTGAAGGCTGTTCGCACTCAGACCTTGATGATCTAGAGAGGTCGCGTGATTAGCTGGAGCTTTCATGGTGCGCGTGTTTTTGAGTTCGATTTTAATTAGGGAGCCCATTTCGAGGCAAATATGTAGTAGCCTTAATTTTTCTTCATAGTGAAATGTTCATGTCCAAACATTATATGCTTACCTGATATGAAAAGCTATTCATGTAATTTTTCTACGATTATATCTTATAGGTTTCAAAATGTACAGAAGCGAAAGAAAATTAGTTTATGGTCAGTCTATTACCGAAAACACAAATTCAAGTATTCTCACGTGGAATTCAACTTCAAGAAAATTCTGACGGTTTTATACCTGCATAAAGCTTCTCAATGAGTAATATCAATTGAACTTCCAACAAGTTCAAATATAGAGATAAAAATAGACTTCGAACATTCATCTTAGTCTTCAATCATGATCCAATTTTATTTCGCTACTGTACATATTTTCCTTAACGAAGTCATCCTCGACTCACTCGAATTACTTATAACAAGCAAAGAAAGCACTCTTCAGATGAAGTCTCTTCAAATACTCGTACCAAATGCCAGTTATCCCAAGAGGGATGCTCCAAGATGGGAAATGACGCGTCCTCCTTTAAATGGTCTCCAACTGACCTGGTATTGTGAGAAGTAAGTCTCGAAGAAAGGAATGCGAGAGATTGCAGAAGTTGCTCTGTTCACGGCGCTGTAGGCAAGCTGGGGAGGAAAACGTCATTGAATACAAATATTATTTTGTTGCGAGAGTATTGTTCAAGGATTGAAGCACATCAAAATCAAAATCATGCATGCTTAGAAGTAAAAATGATAAAACATAATGCCAATTCTAGGCGCTAATTTTATGGTGCTACAGGTCGTCGTTGGTACTCAAGGGGAGTCAAGTTTCACCGGAATGGTAGGGCTGTATGAGCCAGCCAGCCCTCCATCTGGATGGCCTCAAGGGTAAAATATAATTAATATTTTCAATACTCGAAAATTCTGCCAGTCCAGTTCGCCGGTTGGAAAAATTCTTACTACGCGCCTATGCGGCAGCCGCATGCAGATGACCTGACTTATCAATACTAGATAAAGTGTTTACAAGTTTACAAGTGCTTATGAGTGTAGAAAGACAACAATAGGTCTATTGGCCCAAACTAGGTTGCTTTTTTGATAGCTAGAGGGTTAGTTCTGGAGTAAAACGTCTATGAGGCCTATTGGCCTAAACTAGGTTGTCTTTTGATAGCAAGAGGATTAGTTCTGAAGGAGAACGTCTAAGAGAGCTTCGTGCGCTATTTCTGTTTTTTATTAATAACAGGAAATGGAACGGTTTAGCTATTTATCGGTAATTTATGTAGAACTTATCGACCCGCGACTTGACCGTTTCGATTGTATTATTGTTTACAACCTCCGCTGGAAGTTTGTTCCATTCTTCGACAACTCTATACGTGAAGAAATTGCGCGTGATGTTGAGTGAGAAAAGTTTCCCTACGATTGTGTATCCCTGTTCCTAGTCACTCCGTTTGTGTCTAAAGTGAAAATGCTCGCTCGTTCGACGTTTTCCTTACCCTTCATAATCTTCCACACTTCTATCATGTCGCCTCTGACTCTACGTTTCTCCAGCGAATAAAGATTAAGTTCACGAAGCCTGTCTCCGTAAGATTTATTCCGCAGCGAGGGGAGGAGTTTGGTAGCCCTACGTTGAACCTTCCCAAGTTTAATAAAGTATTTTCTAATGAATGGAGACCAGAATTGAACGGCATACTCGAGATGCGCACCAACAAATGCATTAAATAACTTGGGCATACTGTGTTGGTTTTAGTAAGAGATAGTGCGGGATATCATACCTAGCATTTTGTTGCCCTTCTTGGCAGCATCGTTACATTGCTTGCTGCTTTTTAAGTCGTTACTAATGATGACCCCTAAATCTCTCTCTTCGGTGACGGGAATGAGTTTCTTTCCAGACATTGAATATTCGTGTTTGGGATTATGAGGACCTATGTGCATAACTTTGCATTCGTCTACATTAAATTTCATTTGCCACTTTTCTGACCAATCAACAATTTTGTTCAAGTCTAGTTGGATCTGTTGACACTAGTTCAGTTTGCACTTTTCCTCCGATCTTAGTATCGTCTGCAAACTTGCTAATGTTTGAGAGTACGTTGCTATAGAGATCGCTTATGAATATTATAAAGATAACTGGCCCTAACACGGATCCTTGAGGCACGCCGCTTCTAACATTAACCCAGGGGGAGGAAGCTCCGTTAAGTACAACTCGCTGCCGTCTGTCCGTAAGCCAGCATTTTATTCAGCTGTTAAGCTCGCATCTAATACCGATGCTGTGCAACTTACTAATTAGGCGCTAGTGGGGGACTTGATGAAAGGCATTTTGAAAGTCAAGGTATATGATATCGATTGGACATTTTGTGTCGGAGATTTAAATTATATTTCTGAAAAAGAGTAACAGATTTGTATGACAGGAACGGTTGTGTCTAAAGCCATGCTGGGAGTCACCAATAAATTTGTTTTATTCCAAGAAATCTGTAATTTTATCAGTTATCAAACTTCCCATCAACTTGCCAATGACTGAGGGGAGACTAATTGGACGGTAGTTGCCAGGACACTTTTTGTCCCCTTTTTTAAAAATTGGGGTAACATTGGCCTCTTTCCATTTAGAGGGGCAGGTGCCATTTGTGAGAGATTGGGTGAAAATGTTTGATAAATGTACGGCGATTTTGTTTCTAGTCTCTTTTAGAATTCTAGGATGAATTTGGTCTGGTCCTGGAGATTTGGTGACTCAATTTATCTATGTATTCAATAACTTTGGCGGGGTAAAAGATCACTGTGGTAAGGGCTTCAATTTGTTTTGCCGCCATGATGTCCTCAGGATTAGGAATATCCTGATTCTCTACCGTAAATACAGAGCAAAAGTACTCATTAAGTAGAACACTCATCTTTGTGTCGTCCGTTTCTAGCTCACCAAAATCGTTCTCGAGAGGACCTATTACAGATTTTGAATTTATTTTAATCGAAATGAACTTAAAAATTGTTTCGGATTAGTTTTGACATTGGCAGCAATTTCATTTTCCTAATCTTTCTTCTTACGTTTCAGAACCCTTTTTAGATCTCATCTGCTAATTTTGTATTTATTTTTTGCTACATCATCGCGTGGATGTCTCTGCCTTATCGAATGCTCTGCTTTTTTCGTTAATGAAGGCGCTGCAATTCTCCTTTCCAGTATTTGGGCTGATAGGCTGCATTTCGCCTGTTTTTACGCGGGATATGCTCATGTTCGCTATTTTCAAGTGCAGTCAAGAAATAGTCAAGGGATTGATTGACATCTTGTCCGAGGGTTATATTTGCCGACACCATTGACTCTCTTAAGCCATCAAAATTAGCTAATCTGAAGTTAGGAACATTTTCGCAGTTTGTTGATGTTTTCAACTCAAGTTCTATCAAAAAACGGATACAGTTCTGATCACTAGTTCAGAGGGGTTCGCCTACTTCGACGTTCATGACATGAGAGTCGCTTGCACTAAATATGAGGTCAAGTATGTTGCTACCTCTTGTAGGCGTCTTCACTATTAGAGTCATGAACTCATCGTCAACAAAATCAACCAGACGCTGGCCGGTGGCAGTACATTCGTCTGATTCCCAATAAATGTCGGGGATATTGAAATCGTCAAGCTAAATACTGTGTTGTGACAACATCGACAAGGGTGTTGTGAAAATCGATATCATCTGCAACCTTGCTTTAAGGGGGGTGATAGACTAGTGTTGTGACATTTTATATTTTTTACCCACGACTTGGATTGATACTATGTCGTGCCTGTTATTTGGAATGGTGACTTCTAATACTTGCAGAATGTTTTTCACGAGAAACAGCACTCCTCCGCCCTCTCGGCCTTGTCTATCTGTGAAATAGTGAGTAACCGGGAAGAGCAAATTTGCCTAAATAATGCCTGGGGCTAAATTTTATCCACGATTCTGTGATTGCTATTACATCAATACTTTCATTCCAGAGACTTCCAGCGTTCACGTAGTAACATTTGAGAGTATCGGTTAGTCACATAGACGTTATTTGCTAGATTTATTTTGTTTCTACTCTGAGGTCTTGTGTCGAAGCCAAGACTTTAGTTTTCGTTTACACGGGTTGTACTAACGGAGCTGTGACTTCTGCCTCTAACTCGGACTAGATTGATGATAGGAACTTTTTAGCTAGGACCTGTGGTGGTGTTATGATGGGCACTTGTATTTGTTGTTTATTTATTTATTATTTGCTTTCATGTTCCACCGGAGTCCCAACGCGAAGTTAATGCAGACTCCCCCGTAGGGTGTATTTGTTGTGTATCTCGTGTTGAAACAGGCGGAGGTCTCTGTGTCGTTTCGTCGGGCACTGCTGGCAGAGTTGTTGGCATGATATCGTTTAAATTTTCTGACTTGATTTGTTGACAAGTCCAGCGCCGATATTTTTAAAAATGTTTTCGATTGTGTCAAGTCCATAAGTGTTAATGCGAGCCTTGTTGGTGATTCTACTGAAGTTATAGTACTTCGGGTCCACCATCGTATCTTAATGATCAGAGAAAGATTTTCTGGGCTTTACAGAAAGTTACTAGGCGATTGTTGAGAAAAATCCTCTTGCTTAACTTTTATCTACCTTGGTTCGGATGGGGCAGGATACCAGTGACATGGAGGTTTCGGTGTGAAGGTTTGATGTTGTTTAGCATGGCTTCATACCTTTCCATGTTGATTCCGTGTGCGACACGTCTTTAGCTCAGACTTTTATTATAATTCGCTTAGATTAATGTATCCTTTCCTTTGTGATTATGCCTTCGACCTCGTCAATTTTTAAATCAGCTTTGCAGAGTATTTCAGTTGAATTCTCCTTTTTTGCAGATTTGATTTGAATGTGACATGGTTATCACCAATCACAATAACTTCCTCCGTATTCTGAGAGTCCGTTTCATCGGGCAATGCATCGAATCGGTTACGTGTATTGGGTCGAAAGTGGTGAGATTGTGGTCCAACGTGTGTTGCGTTTTCACAGCGTGGCTGCCTCCTACTAACTACAGTTTATTACAGTGCCTCGCAATCTTTGACTGAGTTTTTTATCTGTTTAGTACGATCGTTTGTCTCAGCGTCTAGAACAGAAAGTTTCCTGGCGAATTCAGAGTCTAGGTGCACTTGGAGTTTTTTCACTTAATTTTGGGTGGCCTCGACAGTTTCTTTGACTACTGCTAATTCGCTGCTTATCAGATCTTCAAATTCGTGAAATTGTTCCAGCGCGTTTTCCTATTTTATTTCAACAGCTATCAATCTGGTATCCGTGTTGACTGTCTCTGTTATGGATAAGCCATTGGATGAGACAGTCTCTTTTGGGTAAGCCATACGAGGCGTGACTGATTTGTGCCATCAGTTGTTTGGTTTCCTCTGCCGCTCGACAAAATTTACAGCGCAATGTCTTGCATTCCCCATTTGAGGGACTACCACGCTAAGTCTTGGCAGAGACAGAAGAACTTTGGCGATCCATTAGTTCGGGGGCGTACGAGGTGTGTCAGATGCCACATTCTAGCTTAGTCTGAACCCTCTTGGACTGTTATAGAATTTACCGGTAGGAAAATTGACAGTTAGCTTGCGTTCTATTTTTTGTGATTTCTTGTAGACAGCAGATATGAATGCAATACTATAATTAGA
The DNA here is from genome assembly GCA_016164225.1 of Gammarus roeselii. Lineage (NCBI taxonomy): Eukaryota > Metazoa > Arthropoda > Malacostraca > Amphipoda > Gammaridae > Gammarus > Gammarus roeselii. The sequence goes on along the minus strand of SDVV010001100.1, from coordinate 14,938 downwards.
TGCGGGATGTGACAATTATGTCGACAATTCGAAAACGGAATTAGAACGGGAATAATATAAATGAGAGTCGGATGCGCGTATCTTCGGATGCGCGTCAGCGCAAGGTTACGTCCTTTTGCGGGATTTGGGTTGAATGCAAAGCTAAACTAACTTATAGCTGCTCCCATTTGCTTCTAAATAAAGGAATGATATCTTAATTTTGGGCACCAACCTTGTACCAGACATGACCGGCGGAGTATCAGAAGATGACGAAAAAATAATTACAACTCAGTAAGTGGGTTTGATTGATTTGGGCCTCATTTCCAAGTGGGGTGTTATGAAGTCTTATCACGATTCTAAGCTGCAAGATGTAAAGTGGTACAGTACAATGATACTACCTGATACGAGATACCTGTGGTTTTGTTACAGAGAACCAGCCACATTTGACAATGTTGAATATCGTAATACCACTAACATCTTAGAATACGGTTGAGGTGTAGGGGACGATCGGCTCTGACAACGGTTGTAGGGGCGCGGGGGAGGAGGGAGAGGCGTGAGGGCTCCCTTAGAGAGAGAATAGCTTGTTCAGTTGCTAGAGTTTTCAAGTCACAGAAGATTCCACTTGATTACGAGAGGCACTGGAACTGGAGTAACAGCAAATACCAAAATTCTACATAATCTTGTTGAACTTTGGCAGTAGTGTTCCCGTTCATTGATTTAATTTTAATTTCAATTTTAATTTAATTGATTTGATAATGGTCGGAGGTGCGTTAGTGCAAGTTACATCTTATTGCGGGATAGATTTTAGGGTATTGATTTCATTTGTATCGAGTTGTATTGAGTTCGGAGATATTTTTCGGTACAAATTCCCCAATATGTATACTGACAACATAACATGGACATGTTCTTCCTTGATCAAATGGTGGCTGTTTGGTTTATAATTTCAGAGTTTAGAACAATGATACTGCCCACTCCAAATTCCCTCTGATTTTGTTACTGCAAACCAGTTTCATTATGAAATGCTGATAATTTGAATACCAATAACACATTAGAATATTGATAAAGACAGGCAGGTACACACGCACCGCTAAAATAAAAGGTAAACGAACCAGAGCTGCATCCTAACAGTGTCTTTCTAACAGAAGCATCCTAACAGTGCGGAAATAAGTTTTCAAAAACAATTGTGCGATGACAACAACCAGTTGTATTTGAAGTGGTAAAAGTCTGTATCCTAATAAATAACTGCCGAGGAACAGACAGGTCGTATGGGCCCAGCTACTGCCGAGGAACAGACAGGTCGTATGGGCCCAGCTACTGCCGAGGAACAGACAGGTCGTATGGGCCCAGCTACTGCCGAGGAACAGACAGGTCGTATGGGCCCAGCTACTGCCGAGGAACAGACAGGTCGTATGGGCCCAGCTACTGCCGAGGAACAGACAGGTCGTATGGGCCCAGCTACTGCCGAGGAACAGACAGGTCGTATGGGCCCAGCTACTGCCGAGGAACAGACAGGTCGTATGGGCCCAGCTACTGCCGAGGAACAGACAGGTCGTATGGGCCCAGCTACTGCCGAGGAACAGACAGGTCGTATGGGCCCAGCTACTGCCGAGGAACAGACAGGTCGTATGGGCCCAGCTACTGCCGAGGAACAGACAGGTCGTATGGGCCCAGCTACTGCCGAGGAACAGACAGGTCGTATGGGCCCAGCTACTGCCGAGGAACCGACAGGTCGTATGGGCACAGCTATTAAAGATCTAAATCAAACCAATTGATCATAAATTAATACACTTTTTCACAGTCTTGAAATAGGTTATCAAGACCTAACAATGCAATGACGGCTATTGTAGCCATTAACGGCTATTTTGTTGACGCGATGTCCCGCAGCAGCGGTACGATGTCCTGTAACAGCGGTACGAGTCCCCGTAGCAGGGGTACGATGTCCAGAGGGAGAGCAGGAGACTCTGCTCACATGGAGCGATGCAGATCGAGATAAACAGAAGTGTCTGTCCCCTTTGGCTGGCGACACGATTAAGAAAAGTGTATCTCTGGGCTGGCGCAATAAAAAGAAGTGTTTGTATCCTTGGGCTGGCAACAAGATACACAGCAGTGTCTGTATCCTTGGGCTGGCAACACGATAAACAGATCTGATTGTATCCTTGAGCTGGTAACACGATGAACAAAAGTGTCCATCATTGGTCTGGAAACACGAAAAACGGAAGTGTCTGTATTCTTGGGCTGACAACACGATAAATAGACGTGTCGGTGTCCTTGGGCTGACAACACGATAAACAGAAGTGTCTGTCCTTGGGCTGACAACACGATAAACAGAAGTGTCCGTGTCCTTGGGCTGACAACACGATAAACAGAAGTGTCTGTGTCCTTGGGCTGACAACACGATAAACAGAAGTGTCTGTGTCCTTGGGCTGACAACACGATAAACAGAAGTGTCTGTGTCCTTGGGCTGACAACACGATAAAACAGAAGCGTCTGTATCCTTGGGCAGGCAACACGAAAAACGGTATTGTCTGTATCCTCGGTCGGTAACACAATAAACAGTAGTGTCTGTATCCTTGGGCTGGCAACACTATTAACAGAAGTTTAACTGAAGTGTCTGTATCCTTTAGCAAGCAACACGATAACCAGAAGTGTCTGTATCTTCAAGCTGGCAGCACGATAAACAGAAGTGTCTGTATCCTAAATGAGTGTTCACCATCTACCCTCGAGGGCGGCGGCCGCATGCAGTTGACCTGACTCTTCAATACTAGATAAAGTGAGTGCTCACCATCAGCCACCGAGCGTTTGCCTTCGTAAACTCCTTCGTATGGCACGCAATCATAATGGATGCCTGCCGTTAGAGTCTACCAGATTGAGTTGACTCGCACAATTTTGGAAAACTATTAGAAGATATAAAGGAGTTCAATATGGACTTTGTTGCGGCGTAACATTCAATGTGAAATTATAATGTGACAATAATAACTCCACAGTAAAAAAACACACTTCCCTATCACATGAGAATTGAAAGCCGTAAGCTCTACACAACATTCGTGCAATATTAGATGGACCATTAAATATTAAATATTTAAAAATATGTGGTATTTTTGATGATGTGACTGATAGTTGCAAGAGGACTTCGAGAGATGATCATGTTTGAGTTTCCATAAATAATATCCGTGTGACGCGTCAAATAATAAATTTCATTTGCCGATATTCCGACAGTGGTTCTATCTTCGTCAAATATGCAGTGTAATTCTATTCTCATATTCTTCATTCAAAACTATACTTTTTTTCCAAGTTCTTTTTGATTGTGGCTGATAGAAGAAACAGTGAGTAATAGTCTCTGAAGAGGGGCTCACGTTAGTCGAATGAAGCCCTCCAATATGCAGCCGTGAAAGTACTGCTAAATAACCGAAACTCACTACACTATCTTCAAAGTATCACATCTCTAGTAAGATTTCGGAATTTATTAACTATGAAGATTTATTCTATTTTCGATATGACCAAAATAACTCAAGAGTCATTTGTCAGATTATAATATCGATCTTGCTTCATGCGGGGCAGTTGATCTTCACAAACCATTATTCCAACCGATACATTGAATCAGAGATGAACTTGGAATTGAAAGCATCTGTCAATATCATATCTAGGCACCATAACTAAGATGCGTGAACCGACCAACTCTTAAGAAACATTTTCTGTCAACTATTCCCGTTTCAACATTCACCGACACAGTTCAGAATTCGGGTAGACGTAAACGATATTAATGTTTGTTATGTCACTATCCAACATTCACAGTTCAAAGCTCGTTTAGGCGTTAACGACAGCGTAGTCAGTTAGGTAACATTCCAACATTCACAGGCTCAGTTCAGAGCTAGTTCGTTATGACCGACGTGGAGCACTGAATACATATAGCTTATGCTTTTTCAATCATTATAGTGGTGAAACATGATATTCCTTGTATGATGGTAATGATTTAGCATTTCCAGACACCATTCTGGTGGCAGAAAAGATCGATGCCTGAAAATGGCCAGTTTCAACGCACGATTTCACAAACATAAAAAGATAAATAAAGTGACATCTAACACCGCTTAGTTTTTCCGCTCATTTACGCCACGGAACGTCAAAATCAATGTATAATTGATGAAGCTCATACATCTTGAATGTGGGCTTAAAAAACAGACTGACGGATCAGCATTGACAATAGCCCTTATGGTCATGAAAAGCAAAGGGCGAACAAAACCCCAAAATGACGATACAGGAAACTTCGCAAATCGAGAACTTCGCTAGAACTGCATCATGGAATGAAGAATCCTGCCGAAATGCTTTTACTGGAAGGGTAACACGTAAATCTATCTTTTGCTCAAAATGCACCGCCCATTGTCATCCGCCAGGTTGAATTATGAACCCTATATCGTGATTATCCACGTTCAACAGAGGGGCTATTGAAAGTTCACGCAAATGATTATCTCGTAAATTTCAAAGTTATCAATGACCCTGAAGTTACTACCCATGTTAAATGACAAATTTGTTTAATGTATTGTCTTTCAACTTCAAGTTTCATCCTTGGAACAAAGTGAATTATTTTGTATTTTTCTTCTACCAACTTCACAATTATTAGTCAAAGACACTTGTCTACAATCTGACTTCTAGTCGTAGCCAGGAAACTATATAAAACCATAATTTTAAAAACAATTTTAAAACTTACAAAACATTTTTGGAAAAACTTACTTCTGAAATCTGATTCTCCAGAGAATTTATCCAGCCCTGGAATCTATCCTGGATGGTTAACGCTCGCCCAGTTCGGCCGTCCAGGAGTTTAGAGGTCTTCTCAATCACAACCTTGGCAAGGTCCCCATCAGTCACTTCGGTCGCGGACTCCACCATGACACATGTGGCGGTCATCATCAGGAAAAGCACCAACCTAGCAAGGGAGAGTAGAGTTATCAACCCCGGAATCACTCGACTTGTGATGGAATGGTTCCAAGGGTCTGAGATACTGTATGAACGGATTATCAAGGTGAAAGACCTACGGTTATGAGGGCGATGAGAGGGTGGAATGAGAGTTTGAAAAAAAAAATTGCCTGACATCTTCCAGTCGTTTTGTTTCGATGATAAAATTGCTCGCTCACTAATTATATTTTGGAATTCATGTCAACAGTAATAGCTAACGGCACACTAGACCAGACCAAGAAGACCACTCATAACAATTTCGATCATGGTTCGCATCGAGCGAAATTTCTGTCAACCCAAAGAACATTCTGAAAAAAAGTGAGAGCTACATAAAATTTACATTTATTACATTGCATACCAGGTAAATGCTGGAAAAAATTAACTTTGAATTCTACTATGAATTCGATTATCAGTAGTCCAAGCTGCTCAGATCGGGGCTTTTGACTGGCCATGAACTGTCATTACGGCACTGTCATTACGTCATTAGTCTCCAAATTTATACTTCATAAATTGTAAACACACAATAGTAGTAGTTGCTTCCGTTTTTCACCGGAGTCCCAACGCGAAGTTAATGCGGACCTCCCCGTAGGGCAATTGAAGAGTGGCAGAGTAGGTGCTGCGTAGATTACGAGTAGGTTCAACGCAGATTTCAGAGTAGGTTCAACGCAGATTCAGAGTAGGTTTGACGTAGATTCAAAGTAGGTTTAACCTAGATACAGAGTTGACTTAATGTAGATACAGAGTGGGTTTAACGTAGATTCAGAGTAGGCTCAACGTAGAGTAGTAGTGGTAAAACTTACTTTCGTGCTCCACCTGGGCCCCCAACGCGAAGTCCTCACACGAATCCACCCAGGGCCTCTCAGGGCGTCTAACGCTGTATAATTATAACCAATACAAAATTGGTTACTATGAAATAAGGGCACAAATAAATATGTGCCCATTGAGGAAGAAATAATAAAATACTAAAAGTGTTAACGATCTATAAAATGAATAACCATCCATCCACCCCACTATAAATGAGCAGATTCAGACACTAGGCCAAAGTCCCCCAGTAAGAGGGAGGCTGACGGCAAGGCGCACCTCACACTCTCATACACTCGCACACTTAGCCCTTTTACGCAAAGTGTTAGTCCGGGGACCATGCAACACACTCGCAGAGTCATGAGTGTGGTTAGAGGTCAGTGTCGGCAGCAGGGCCCGCCAGCGTGATTGGTTTACCCCTGCAGCATCATGATGACCGGGCCTCAATTCCCCCTCTCCGCCCACGACCATCCAGTCTCTCAAAGATATGCCTTGTAAAAATGACCTCAAACAATTGCACGAGGAGGCTACCTTGGTCATAATTATATATAGCTGGGGGAAAGAGGAGGGGGCTATCCTGTTAATAACCTTGTTCATAGTGTTAGCTGGAGAGTTGCAGAGTAGATTTCAATTCAAGCCAGAGTATATTTTTCAGCAGATCAATCAGTTTACCGTGTTAATTTTTAAAAGTTTCACTAAGCTCTTGACCTTGTGGAACTTGAACAGCTCCATTATCAATTGCTTATGAAGAACTTAATGAGAAGTACATTTGCTGAAGTAACGTTTTCCAGCAGCTTGTCGAATGGAAATGGCAGGATCTCCTTGAATCTCTTCACTTTAGAGTCCATTTGCCAAGGTCGTTGTTGTGGAAGTTTTACGTACTGGAGGCTTTGCCTTTCATAACATTTGGGACTCGTATCCACCGAAGCCTCAACGAGAGTCATCGCAGGCGCCCCCGTAGGGCAAGTTTGCCTTGAGATCCATGTTTATTGATATTTTCGACGAGGGAATTTAATATATGCGGTGATATTTGCTCTTCCCTCTTCTTCCGATGTTGAACCTCTGCATGAATTTTCGTGCCAACGCTGTTGGGAAGGAAGCTTTCCCGCATTCGAGAACAACTTAGGTCTTGTTCACTCCTGAATATTACCGGATATCCAGATTGTTTTCCAGGCATGAAATGGCACACGAAATTTTAGATCCGATCTAAACGAGTGGACAATAATGGTGCATTTATTTATTGATTACGTTTCAAAATGCACTTTTCAACTAGTAAAATTATTCATTCCTATCGGTTTGAAGCAATAAGTCATGTGCAATCTCGGCTTATAATGGAAAAATAAGAATCATAATAGCATGGTTGTTCTGCGTTAGCTGTGCCAGGATTCATTTGAGGCAAAAACAATGGATTATGAACCCGGTGCAAAGACCTCTGCGTTTTGGTGACCGCACTATACTCAATCGAACAGACTTCTTTCTAGTCACCTATCATATCAAAATATGTTTGCATGAATAACTTGGAAGACTAGCTTAAATGATTATTTTCCTGTGGTTTAAGACCGAACGCGAGGTCACTTCGCCTATGACGGCAGCTCCCACTCCGTCCGATGTTTTGGAGCAGTCTGTGTATATATGGCGGTGCTCCGAGTTCTGTTCATCGAGTAGTCGTGAGAATTCTCGGCGGTACGTGTTAGTTGGGGTTGTTGCTTTGGGGTACGTCTGCAGATTCAGGTTGACTAGTGGTGAGCTGATCATCCACGTTGGTGTGTCGATTTTCAGAATTCGAGAAGATAATGTAGGCTTGATTGCTTTGCATCTGACGTTCAACGAGGTCAGTAAGTTATCCACGCGTAGAGAAAAGGGTGGGCATCTGTTCTACTTAGCCGCAAATAGGCGTTTATCGAGAATGTTGGTGACGTCACCGATTGCTGGGTTATTGATGTAGTTCCATGTCTTGAAATAGTACTGTAGTGAGAGTTTGTCTCTCCGGAGCAGAAGAGGAAGCTCCTAAGCAAACACGTTCAGGGATTCGATGGGTGTGGAACGGAACGCACCGGTTGTGATACGCAGGGCGTTATTTACCATGATTGAGAGAGGTTCAAGGGTGGTTATGGCTCCTGAATCGATAATAATTGCTCCGTTTTCAATGCGCGAACGTATTTATGTTCTGAATAACGTCATGCCAGTGTCCTTATCGGCTCCAAATATCAAGGATGTTACAGAGAGGATAAGTCCGGCTGCTTTTTTGCAGAGAGTCTCCAGGGCTGCAATACGATGTCGCCATGTGAGTTTAGGGTCCCACACAAGACAGTGAAATTTTATCGATTCCTTGTATACTAGCGGAGTGTTGTTCAGCGTTAGGACTGGTTTTAGGTAAGCCGGGCAAAAGAGTAAAGTGCATGCTTTTTATTTTGTAGGACGAGAATCGGAATCCGCTTTGGGAGGCCCAGTTCGCGACAAGGTTTAGACATTTCTGGAATTCCTGTTGCCTGTAGGGTGCCTGTAGCTTATTTGTAAGTCGTCCATGTATAGTGATGAAAACAATCTTCCGTCGCGTGGGAGAATGTCTGCTTTCTGGTCCATTTTGAGAATACAAAGAGCGACACTGAGGAAGCTTCCTTGGTGGACGCCCAGTTCTTTCGGATAGGATGATGACGAGGTGTCACCGACCTCAGCCCTGAAGGTGCGATTTTGTAGAAATTGGTGGATCTAACGTGGTAAGTGGCCTCTCAGCCCTTCGCGGTGGAGATCATTATGTCACTGACAAATGCCTGTCTAATGTCAGATTCCAGTCATACAAGGTGGTCAGTCGTAGAGTGGCGCTTGCGGCCGCTACACTTGAAGCTGTTCAGGCCTGCTTTCTTATCCAGGTAGTCGACAAGGCTTGTATTCATCATTTTTCACATGGTCCTGCTAAGTAAGCGGTAAGAGCGATGGGGCAGTTGTTATGCGAGTCACCGTGTAATATCCCGGGTTTGGGTATTGGGATAATTATCGATTCCCGACATTGATCGAAAAAATAATAAGTTTGAGTACCGAGTGTTGAACCCTTAGAATAAGTGCTTACGGGCACCATCTGGGAGATTTTTGATCATGTTGATGTGTACCCGGTCTGGCCCAGGTTGAGTTTCACGTGTCTGATCTAGACCGCTCTGTAATTCGTGGAGGGAGGAAGTTTTGTTGTAGGCCTCTTCGTTTCTGGAAGTAAAGTCAAGGCGTTTGCTTTCTTGCAAATCCTTCTCCCTTTGGTAAGCAGCCCTATAATTTGATTGCGAAATCTAGCTAAACGTCAGAGCTAGAGGGAAGAATAAATTCTGCCTCCGTCAGAAAGTATGTTAATAGGTCGCTCGGGTTTCCCCTGAATACGTCTATTTTTTCCCACACCTTGGAGAGGGGGGGTTTCGATTAATAGTATTGACTAATTAAGCCCAGCTTCCATGTTTCATCTCCACTAGAAGTTTTCGGTATAGAGCAGATGCTCTTTTCCACGCTACTCGGTAGGCATGGTATAGCTTTTCACGCCTATCTCTTGCTCCATGGTTCCGGAAAGTAGGTTGAAGGAGCATATTGGGGAATGCTTGCCTCGGCTCCAGCTTGAAACTTTTAGTATAGTTGGGCGACGCTTTTGTTTTCCGTAATATTTTCGGGGATTTTGTCCGTATCACTCCACGCGATGTGCGCCGAGTATTCCACCCAGCGGGCTTTCTGGTGGTAGAATCGAAGTTCTTGTGGGGCAGGGTTTCTTAGTTGGCTGGTAAGAAGCGATATGATGACTGGGTTATGGTCGCTGTCGTGTGTTGGAGGCAAAACTCCCTTGACTAGTTGGGGTGCCCGAGTGGGGGAGCATATAGATAAATTGATGGCAGTTTCACTTTCGGAGGGTGACTCGGGTGGGTTGTCCGTCGTTAAGAAGGACCAGGTTGAGAGTGTTTATGGTGTTAGCCATTATCACTCCCCTGGGGTCTGTCCTCAAGCATCCCCATGTTTCATGGTAGCTGTTGAAGTTTACAAAGAGAAGTATTGGTGAGGGCAGTTGGTTTAGCAATTCGGTCATTAGTGCTTCAGAGAGGTCATGGCTTCGTAAATAGTAGAGAAATACCACTGTTATTGGCCTTGATACGCATATCTTAATGGCGATAGCTTGGAGTTCTGTCCTCAGGGAAGGGAGAGGTGAGGCACACTTTGGTGAATCATAAGTGCCACTCCACCGTGAGCAGTCATATTGGTGTATCCTTTGCGGCGGTGTAGGATATTTTGGGAGATTCTGAAGGTGGTGGTCTCTCGGAGTTTGATCTCTTGGAGGCCTATCACCAAAGGCTAATTGGTGTCGATTAATGATAGTTATTCATCTTTCTTGTTTTCGAGTCCCTGGCAGTTCCGCTGGAGTATTTTGGTGTTCATTTTGAAGGCTGTTAGCACTCTGACCTTTATGATCTAGAGTGGTTGCGTGATTTGCTGGAGCTTTGTGGTGCTTGCTTTTCTAGTTTGCCCAGGGGTTCCAGGTCATGAGTGATCACGGAGTGTCAGCCTTTGGTGGAAGGTGGTCTGATGTGGTTGTTGGGTTCGCGGCTGTGAGTGCTCTTGTGGGAAGACAAGTGTGCTCCGTGTGTTTACTTTGTGAGTGAGTGCGCTCTTCTTCTGTGGTAGCTTTTTTTTCATCTGTGTGGGTGGTTGTGTGGAACGCGTGATATTTGGGCCAGGTAAGATGACTGGTCGTGCAGAGGTCTCGCGTATGACTTTTGCGAGATAAGCACTGTCAGCGAGGCCGTGATCGTTCTCGCTCGTGGCGTGTTCGTGAGTCGGGTTTGTTAACGGGGCTCGTGTCTCGCGTGGTGTTTTCCGCGAATGAAACCGCATTCGAGACAGGTGGAGGTAGTTCTGAGTTTTGGTCCTGGCGGGCCCTTGTTTGAGAGCTGTTTCTGATCTTTATGCTCAGTGGCGCCTGGGTACCGAAGGTTTCTTCATCTCTGCCACTTCTTTCATGTAGTAGTGAGCCTTGCTGCGTGGTCGACTGCGGGGGATTCATCCATCTCGCCGTCCTCCTGGTCTCTGTAATAAATCATTTATAGGACTGTGCGTCCAAGGTGCGGGGGCGGTCGCTGGGCTGAGTGAGGAAGCACTGCGGCCAGATAGGAGTGTCGGGGTCTTGTTACGATGTTCTGATGATGTGTGGATGACGTCGGGGGAGTTCGGTTGGCTTGTCGATTTGACTGCTAGGACATAATTGAGGCAGTTTGGGTTATAAACTTTCCAGATTTGGATGTCTTGTTTCCGTGTAACTCTGCGTTCGTTTTGAGTGATTGTTATTTCTTTTTGCTCCTTGTACTGGGCAGTCGCGGTCGCCTGCCTCGTGGTATAATGAGCAGTAGTAGCATTTAGGGTGGCGGACAGGGCAGTCTCTTCTGTCGTGCTCGCCAGCGCACTTCTTGCAACGTTGGGGTGTATGTGGTTGGCAGTATGCGATGACGTGGCCGTATTCAAGGCATTTTTCGCACATTGGGAGCCATGTTACCACTGGGTAGGTTTTGGCTTTTCCTTGTTCACCCGGGATTACCATGAATTCCGGTGCGTTGGGTCCTTAGAAGGTTATTAGATATGCAGTTAAACTTTAGTTACGTTTTTTAATCCATGCTGCTTGACTGACTTCGGTGACTCCTTAGTCTTCAGCTAGACCTACAGCGAAAGCACGGAGGCTGGTTGTAGGCCTGTAACGAAAGGTGCAAATAAATCGTTTGGTATCGTCGCAGGACGGATGTATTCAAACTGTAACTTCGAGTTTATTCATGTGGATAATCTTTTGTCTAGAGTCACTTTGGTCACGTTCTGTGACGTAGGCCATATATTTCCTTCCCTGTCGTTTTATTTCTCAGTTTTCCTCTCAGTTGTTCGGCAAGTGACTTCATTATAAATGGATTAGTTGGAAAGGCAACTTTGCTTGCACCACTTTCGTTGAACGTTATGAGAAAGTGGTTGTGTCCGGTGGGGTGTCTGTCTACTTCGCAATAAAAACAGTGTTGTTCTTCGGACTGGCACGACTGGGGATCTTCCAGTTTTTCGTGGTCGTCCTGGGAGCAGTATGAGCACCTTTATTTACCTTTACAGTTTCCTCTCGTGTGTCCGTATTTCTGGCATTTATAACATCGCATCGGACGTCTCAAATGGTGTAACCTTGGTTTAGGTGGCGCAAACCCTTCGTCGCCGCTGGTGGCGACGCTCAGGACTGGGCGCCAGTGAAAAAACAAAGGTCTTTTCGCAGATTGTATGGACAACTGTCCGGTCTTTCGTTGGCGTCGAACGTGATCTTCAGGTGTTCGGGAAAGGCATGATTATTGTTGAACAAGTTGTGTTTATTGAATCTAGTATTGCTTCCTCCTGGCAGCCCTTGGAGCTCGGTTGGGGTTTTGGTGGGGTGAAGAGTTGTCGAAGTTGTTCTCGGACGTAGAGGTGAAGGTACATGCGCAAGTTGCGGGTTCTTTAGTTAGTTTGTTCATTATTAGTTCGTGGATCTGGAGAAAAATAGTCTTGACATGACCCTCTAGTCTCTTTAGACGGTCGTCAATTGTGCTGGGTTCTGCGGCGAAAACTCCTACTTCCTGCTCAGAGAGGCCCGGCGCTTGGCTTAGTAGTATCAATTTTTCGTGGACGTTCCTGGTTAGCTCGTCGATGCGGTCGTCTCTCCGGTCGTCTTCTGCTGCTGAGGTGGCGCTGGTCGTCTTGGAGAGGCTGACGTTCTTGGCCGTTGGAGTTTTGTTCGTCGGCACTTTGGAGGGGATGCTGGTCCCTCCCAAATGGAGTTTCTTTCTACTTCCCATCGGCCCTCTAGTTCGCGCGAAAGGCCAGGGAGGTAACTTTATAGGCCTTTTGACCGGCTTTACTTATATTAAACTACGTTAATTTCAAAGTATCACTAACAATGCAAGCAAACGATGTTTAAGGTCCCAGCACAAACTAGGGACCAGCCAGTTAATAAACCGTATGTGAACAAACGCAAATTCCTTTACACTCGCGAGTCTATTTTCGGAATAAAATGAAAAGGTTGAAGTAGAAAAGAATGTCGATGTATTTATATTTAATTCAGAGACACGCGCGATTATCACACAAAAAAGTATCTGCAATTTAATTTGGGTCCTAAAATTGGCACATACGATTGCAAACCATGTTCGCCAACACTAGTACCTAACACAGGGACATTGAAGCAAGAGCTCTGGCTTCAGTAGTCTTTGTCGAAAGGTTCGTAAAATAAGTACACTCTACGGGTAATAAGACTCATGTTCGACATTAAGCGAGCTGTATCTTCTAATATAGAATATTGGTCACCGAACAAAAACATGTTCAATACGTTAGGCTCTTCTTAAGGAGCATTCACGAGTTGAAAACTAATTTTTCTTCATCAAAAATGATTTTTTATGTGTAAAACAAATTTATGTATAACACAAACTATTTGAAATGATTAGATCCCTAACAGATTATTCAAAACATTCAAGGAAAAAAAATTTCCTGGCGACTAAGTTAACTTCGATAAAAAATTCAATTAAATTTTATATTAAACAGTCACGTTGGATGAAATTTCCTAATTTAATTAACAATCATAAGAAAAGGAATAAAATGTAGGAGAAATTCTTTCCGGATTGTCCAGCAACCACTTCAGTGCTCTGCAAAATATTCGCGCGAATTCGAGCAGTCGGATTGCGTTCGTGTTTACGCAACTCAGCGATGCTTAGAAAGAGGATCAGACTGCAGTTGGGACGTCGGGCTCCTGAGACCGGACGACAGGAATCCCAACCGTCCGTGTGTGCTCCCACTGCACTGCCTTAGCCAGAAACGGCTTCGATTGATCAACCCTTCGCCGGTCAAGGAGCGATAGAAAATTCGGGAAGGGTTAATCTATAGCAAAAAACCTCATGCTATTTCAACAGTTCTGAATCTAGGATCAAATTTATACCTCTGCAATAGTATAATTCCTGCTGATCGATGAATCATTCAAAGAAAGTGGTTATTAAGTTGAAAGGATTATCGAATAAGGATCGCTCAACATTTCATGAATCCTGAACTAGTCTCCTTCCTTAACAGAGCCTGGCACCTCTCCGGTCCAACACCTTATTTTTAGACATTCATGTGCCTGCGACGCAACAATCACAGTGCCGAGCCCCTGATGCAGATACTATTATCATTAATCTCTCCTAGTCATCTACCATGCCCGGCATCCAACGGTGCGCAGAGTTGAACTTTTCATCTAATGGCAGCTTCTTGCCTACGGGCAGCTAATGCTTTCAACCCCACGGTATTTTACTCATTATCTAAACACGAATATAGTCAACCCGAACGCTTCGTCACTCACAGTCGAGCGGCCATCGCTGCAGCTGGTGTGGATCCTCTACTGTGGACCGAGTCGCTCTTGACTAAAAGCCTAAGACACTGGGCATTCATAAGTGGTCACAGAGACCTGAAATGAAAGAAGATCAGGAATTTAGTTGGGACAGACGTGAACAAAATGTACACAAATTTTCATAATGTGTGCATTATAGGTGAATGCTTTAAGTAGGTCGGCTTCATGAACTCTGGGTAGACCGCACGCTTCAAGAACTGGCTCGAATATCCATCATGGAACCAATTCACACAATATAGTTAAGATCTACGAAAACCTTGGAAATGATTCTTTGTATATTTACACCGCAGTGGAAATATAAATAGAAATCCGCGAAAATCTTTGTCCTGACATACTTCACATTTCAATAAAATAACTTTTATTATATTTACGGTAGAGTATAGTTTGATTTTCAGGTATCAACTACAGTTTGTCAACGAATTATCTATTGCTACAGTACTAATTCAAATATATTCGTTCAGATGGTGGCACTAGCGCCGCATTGGCAGTTCAGATGGTGGTACTAGTGCCGCACTGGCAGTTCAGATGGTGGTACTAGTGCCGCATTGGCAGTTCAGATGGTGGTACTAGTGCCGCATTGGCAGTTCAGATGGTGGTACTAGTGCCGCATTGGCAGTTCACATGGTGGTACTAGTGCCGCATTGGTAGTTCACATGGTGGTACTAGTGCCGCATTGGCAGTTCACATGGTGGTACTAGTGCCGCATTGGTAGTTCACATCGTGGTATTAGTGCCGCATTGGTAGTTCACATCGTGGTATTAGTGCCACAATGGCAGTTCAGATCGTGGTATTAGTGCCACAATGGCAGTTCAGATCGTGGTATTA
>SDVV010001099.1:0-27053 GCA_016164225.1 Gammarus roeselii | reverse complement strand
GGTGATGCCAGTTAGTGCCTCGGGTGCAGCCTGGGGTAAAGGTGATGCCAGTTAGTGCCTCGGGTGCAGCATGGAGTAAAGGTGATGCCAGTTAGTGCCTCGGTTGCAGCATGGGGGTGAAGGTGATGCCAGTTGGTGCCTCGGCTGCAGCCTGGGGTAAAGGTGATGCCTGTTAGTGCCTCGGGTGCAGCATGGGGTAAAGGTGATGCCAGTTAGTGCCTCGGTTGCAGCCCGGAGTAAAGGTGATGCCAGTTAGTGCCTCGGGTGCAGCATGGGGTAAAGGTGATGCCAGTTAATGCCTCGGTTGCAGCTTGGGGTAAAGGTGATGTCAGTTAGTGCCTCGGCTGCAGCCTGGGGTAAAGGCGATGGCAGTTAGTGCCTCGGGTGCAGCCTGGGGTAAAGGTGATGCCAGTTAGTGCCTCGGGTGCAGCATGGGGTAAAGGTGATGCCAGTTAGTGCCTCGGTTGAAGCTTGGGGTAAAGGTGATGCCAGTTGGTGCCTCGGCTGCAGCCTGGGGTTAAGGTGATGCCAGTTAGTGCCTCGGCTGTAGCCCGGGGTAAAGGTGATGCCAATTAGTGCCTCGTTTGCAGCCTGGGGTAAAGGTGATGGCAGTTATCGCCTTGGTTGCAGCTTGGGGTAAAGGTGATGGCAGTTATTGCCTTGGTTGCAGCTTGTGGTAAAGGTGATGCCAGTTAGTGCCTCGGTTGCAGCCTGGGGTAAAGGTGATGCCAGTTAGTGCCTCGGTTGCAGCCTGGGGTAAAGGTGATGGCAAATATTGCATTGGTGGCAGCCCGGGGTAAAGGTGATATCAGATATTGCCTTGGTTGCAGCTTGTGGTAAAGGTGATGCCAGTTAGTGCCTCGGTTGCAGCCTGGGGTAAAGGTGATGCCAGTTTGTGCCTCAGTTGCAACCTGAGGTAAAGGTGATGGCAAATATTGCATTGGTTGCAGCCCGGGGTAAAGGTGATGGCAGTTATTGCCATTGGTTGAAGGCACTGCGGTTACAGTGGATTTACCCTTCATGAAGAAAAATTCGTATTGGCTGTCCCAGTTGGGCCTTGACGAGCCTAGGGTACAGACACCTTTCACTTGACCAACAAAATGAGGCTTTCGGAATTTGGAAATTACATCGACATTTTTGGCGAGTATCCATTTCCCACCAGGAAAATGAAGCTTCCTTATATTAGTAAGATTAGTAGCAAATAATACCGGCAATTAGATCGCATTTTTGAAAAAAAAATCCCCTATACTTCCACGTATCGTGGCATTGTAGAGAAACTCTTTCCCTCAATAATCAAGTTCCAACAATTTTCGATTTGAAAGATATAGGGAACCATTGAAAACTTACCTATATTGCGGAAATATCAAAATTACTTTACGTTTTATGATGTGATCCTTGGTACATAATCTCATTGTATATCGTTTCAAAGATGAGGCCGCTAATTTGTGTACACTGCATCAGATGACACATGGGGGTGGACGCGACACTTCCGTTCCCATGACAACTTGAGAAGAGCGACTCATCAGATGACAACATAGGGTGGTGGACGCGACACTTCCGTTTCCATGAAAACTTGAGAAGAGCAACTTTAATAGCCACAGCAACTATTGTTAATGAACGGCAGTCTTTGAAGGGTAGTAACTGGAAACTACGCCTTGTCAGCAATACAATTGTGCAGCTAGGGTGAGGAAGACTCAAGATACAATATCACAACCGGGACCAACACGGGATCACATTACCCATTTCAACTTAATGTCTTCTTATGAATGATCAGACTAGTATTAATTGCCCCGGTTACAAGCTTTATTTGCAAATACTATTCTATTTCAAATTTGTTCAGAGTTGTCTCCGGTCATATTCATTATTAATATTAGTTAGCAGCAGAATTATTGATATTCCAAAAACAGAAACGAGAAGAACGAACAAACAATTCTACACGTGTTTTACTGTGAAAAAATATAAATAAGTGTGATGGATAGGAGAATATTGCGCATTCGTGGTTGCAGCTAACAGATACTCTTGAGGCGTAAAGGCCATGGGTTACAGGATCCAGACACAGAACGCCTTGGTTAAAAGTCAAGTGTACAAACCAGCAAACTGTAAACAATACAAATATTGTTCAACTCCAATAATTCAAATTTTTAGTTCGGTGCCAAGGTGAAACACATCTTATTCTAGATGAAGTATGCATTACTAAACAATATTATGTATGCTGGGTATGAACACGCCTGACTCAATGGAAGAAAGAGGACATCAGCTGTTCGCCATTTCTGTAATAAATAAGACATTATTTCAATGCAGTAAAAGCAAAACGACCCTTGATTCAAGATATTACTTTCATTGTTCATGCATTTCCCACGAGGGCACCTTTGTCTCTAAAAAAGAAAAGAGGACATTATTCGCAGTGAGCTTGCTGATGTTGCACTATTAACCTCCGCAGTGAAGCTACTGTACTCTGTATAATCCTGCAGTTTAGGTGATGAGGTCATCGCCAGTAGGCTGATCCAAAGAGGTATTTATGTTCCCCATCCATTAGGCAGCCGGGCTGTCCTCCAGTCCCAGTGTGCACGTGTTGGAATAGATACATACTACCCTTGTAGCGACTCATGGCATAAGTTAGGGAGGGCATCCATAAGGCAGCCGGGCTGTCCTCCAGTCCCAGTGTGCACTCGTTGGAATAGATACTACCCTTGTAGCGACTCATGGCATAAGTTAGGGAGGGCATCCATCAGGCAGCCGGGCTGTCCTCCAGTCCCAGTGTGCACTCGTTGGAATAGATACTACCCTTGTAGCGACTCATGGCATAAGTTAGGGAGGGCAAGATCTGTTGGCAGAGACAGAGCCTTCGGTTGCGCTAAACACACCATGTGTTATGGGAGTCAAAGATCTGTTTGCCAAGACAGCCAGCGCGCATAACAACGGAGTGTGAAAGGGAGACAAAAAACCTGTTGTCCAGGTCAGAGCACTGGGAAAATCTCAACACAGACATGTGTAAAGGAGGACCAAAAAAGACTTGTAGGCTAAGTCAGTGCAGTTGGCAGCTCGCAACACCGGCGTGTGACAGGTAGGAAAATGAGGTGTCGGCGAAGGCAGTGCTGTCGGTAGCGCTCAATGCCGGGATGTGTTGGGGAGGACAATGATCTGTTGGCCAGGACTTTGTTGTCGACTGCGCTCACCCCGACGTGTTAGGGAGGACAATAATGATCGGAGGACAATAATGATCGGTTGGCCAGGTCACTGCTCAATACTAGCGTGTGTTAGATAGGACAATGATTTGTTAGCAAAGGCAGTTTAGTCGGCAGCGCTCATTGTCGGTGTGTGTTTGGGAGGGAAACGGACTGAAGGTCAGGACAGGTTGCGTTCCACTCCGACGACGAGTCAGGGAGGAGTATGATGTTACTGTATGTTGACCAGGACTGTGCTGCTGCCTGCGCTTAACACCGGCGGCTGCTGTGGAAGAGAACTATATTTTGGCCAGGACAGTGCTGCTGGCTGCGCTCAAGTGGTGGATGATGGGGAGGGGATAGATAAGTTGAGCAGGAGCATGCTGTCTGTTGCGGTCAACAATATTCCCAGTGCTGACAAATTCCTTCTTCCTGCCATAGCATTCTACACTTCAAGGCAGTATTCCTCCATACGGTCCTGCCCCTCGATGCAGTTCTAGCCCTCATGCCGTTCTGCCAAATATGTCGGTCTGCCACATGTCACCGTCCCCTCCTAGTTTAGTTTATGTTGATGTAGGTCGTCCTTTCCTTCATACCATTCGGTCTATTCATGCTGTTCTATTCATTATGTCATCTTGCCTACCGCACTGTCGTGCCTCATACCATCCAGCCGGATTGTTCAGACAGGTTGTGGATATTCTATCCATCTTCGTAATGCCAAGACTTGGTGGTGTTGATAATATATTAATAGTGCCACCTGGCATATTTTCGACATTCTTGTATCTGC
Source organism: Gammarus roeselii (assembly GCA_016164225.1). NCBI lineage: Eukaryota > Metazoa > Arthropoda > Malacostraca > Amphipoda > Gammaridae > Gammarus > Gammarus roeselii. Next base: position 23,102 of record SDVV010001099.1, on the reverse strand, counting down.
GTTTGTTAGAATGCATTTGTGCAAAAGTAGTAAGAGTGCAGGTGATACCTCTCTCTCCAAGTAAAGCTAAATCAGTAATAGCACCTTACGAGTTGGTAAAAGATAATGAAAAGAGTTATTTCGAGGACTCGAATTCATTCTGTGTCGTTTAAACCGGAGTGTACTAAAATATGTTGGCCTAGATAATGCAGTTGCCTTGTCATGGCTCGCATCAAATGTAGTGAAAATGTATGTTGTCTTGCCTGATGTGATTGATTCAAATGCATTTAGTAAATTTTTCGGAAGTCTCTGAAAAATAAATTTCAATTAAATATGCAGTCTTGCAATTTTTTGGGACGTTGATTGGATTTGGGTCTAAACATGAGATGTTTCAGGTTGCATTAATTTCGGGAAAACGAATAAAAAATCGCCCTTCGGTGAGATAAAACGTGACAACATCCCAGATATGCTCGGCTCTAGTATTTTCAATCTAGCAATAACCAATGATTGGGTTGTGATCAACTGACCTAACTTTAAAAGAAATCGTACACGGTGGTAAAAAGAAGGGATAGAATAATAGCAATTGAGCCCATCTTTCAGATAAGTTTCATCAAGGGATATGCTCCAACTGGAAGTTGAAATGGGAAAGTCGCCCTATATTTTAAATACAATGAATTAGAGAAGCAGTGGGACCTAAAATTATTCATAACCACCAATTGCGTAGGGCGTTGAATATCCTTGGAAATAGCGTATCTCCTCCCCTCCACTTGGTCCGGTTTGTAGACAAAGCGTAGAAAGAATGGGCAACGCTGGTAACCTAGAATACATTTCTGCACTAGATTCTTGACGGACGTGATTGGGGACCTCCGAGTATTTGCTCCTGATAGGTTGTTATTATAGGTTGTCAGCAAGTGAGCCTGGTCTTCATCTGGGAAGTGGAGGTGTGATGTGTTAGGTCAGAATCAAAGTTAGTACTTTTATTAGTGAGCACAGGTTGCCACTGCCTGCTAATATCAGTTCAAACTCCTGTTGTAAGTTACTGGACGAGTTCCGCATACTTCTAGTGCATGTAAGCTACTAGACGTTTTCTCATACCTCGACTTTAAGCTACTGGACGAGTTCCTCATACCTCTATTGTAAGCTCTGGACGAGTGCCTCATACCTCGATTGAAAACTACTGGACGAGTGCCTAATACCTCTCGTGTAAGCTCTGGACGAGTTCTTCATACCTCTATTGTAAGCCACTGATCGAGTTCCTCATACCTCTATTGAAAGCTCTGGACGAGTGCCTCATACCTCGATTGAAAGCTACTGGACGAGTGCCTAATACCTATATTGTAAGATACTGGACGAGTTATTCAAAGATTTAAAATGGAACGCGCAGGTCGAAGAAAGTTACATGGTAGCTAATCGTTACCTTGGCTACATGTCCGGTAACTTCCTCTGCAAAACGAAGGACATGGTATTGCCGTTGTGCACGTCCCTCGTCCGTCCCCACCTCGAGCATGCAGTCCAATTCTGGTCTTCACACATGAGGGGGGACATAGCCAAACTGGAACGAATCCAGCATCGTGCAACTAAGCTCATCCCTTAGCTACGTCACCACAGCTACGGGGATAGGCTGAAAGAACTTGGCCTAATCACCCTCGAGCAACGAAGGCTGAGGGGCCAGCTCATTGAAACCTTCAAATTCCTGAAGGGATTCAACAACGTGAGCCCTGTCGACCTCTTTGACAAGGACCACAATATTCGTACATGAGACAACGGGGCGAAACCTGTTTAAAAAAAACTTTCTCTACGACTAGAGCGCAACACTTTTCCCGATCGCAATCTCGCAAGTTTGGAATAACTTACCAGCTGCGTCAGTTGGCTCGGAATTCATGAATCCGTTCAAAAACGTTTTGACAAGCAGTAGGCTACTTGAATCGTTTAACGTGAGAACGACACGACCTTCCCAGGAGCTGTCGAGATTATAATTAAAGGGATGTAGGGGAAGAGCATGGGGCGGCTCTGTTCACAATTCAAGCTATTACCACTAATACAATCATTATTAGTAACAACAATAGCATTTTCGCTGAAAGTAGTAGTTGTTAATTATTACTCATAGTTTCATTACAAGTAACAATTGGATTATTGATATTGCTAACCAACTCAAGCTACTGAAAAACTCCATATCGGAACGGAACACTTTCTGCCATTAACATCGCAAGTACAGATAGACATAATACGGCATTGCAAGTACAGACAGACTAATAATATCTCGGTAACGATGCTTAACTCAAGAATTCAAAGGGGGAGAGGTGTTAAGGCGACTCGCATCCACCCTTAAACCCACGTCAGGGCCACGGGTACTGGGTGTGAGCCCGTAACGGACTCGCAATCACCCATCCCGCTAGCCTGCTAGGCCAACTGCTAACATACAAGTGTGATAAGCAGATGAGGGACTAGAGTATGTTAAGAATCGACACCGCCTACGATGAGAGCTTGCTCAAAATATATGGGATACCATATATTTCTTTACTCTTTATTTTTATTATTCATATGTGGTACGGTGACAGCATTCACTACCACACCCCATGATATACGAAAATCGAACGCGTACCAAGAGGAGAGCTCCTTCTCAACTCTGTGATACGGCCTTGATTCGACGGGTATCATCCATTGCTGAAGGCAACAAATATCTTCCCACGAAGGAATCCTGCCGACACGATGGCATTTTTCTTTTTTCTTCTCAACCCTCCCTGTGGGAGAGGGAAGAAAAGAAAAATGGGAAGAGATAGACGACACTTGCAAACTAGTGCGGGTGAAATCTGCCGGCGACACCCCAACACGCCCTGATATTCGAAAATCGAACCCGCACCAGGACGAGAGCTTTGATTAGCTCTATGGTACGACGTAGATTCGACAGATATCATCTATTGTTTAGGCAATGAGTATCTTCCTACGGAGGGACCTTGCTGACACGATGTTATTTTTCTTTTCACTTTTCTACCCTCCCTGTTGGAGAAAAAAGAAATAAGAAAAATGGGGAAAGATAGATAGTTGCTGATCAGCCGCGCTTGCCGATGATCCGCAACAACGACTCGCCACTCACCCCATGCTATGCGAAAATCAAAACGCGGCAGGGAGAGCATTGCTCACCTCGACGGTACGACGTAGATCTGACAAACTTGTGCGGGTGAAGTCTGCCGGCGACCCAGCGACACTTACCGATGAGCCGCAAGGGCAGCTCACCCCCCACTCCCCATGATATGCGAAAATCAAACCCGCACCAGGAGGAGAGCTTGCTCAATTCTATGGTACGACGTAAATTGGACGGATAACATCCATTGTGGAGGCAATAAGTATCTTCCTCCGGAGGGACCTTGCCGACACCATGGGATTTTTTTTCCTCAATTTCTATCCTCCCTCTTTCCCACAGATAATTGAGAAAGTGACAAAATTTAAAAATCGATTTTTGATTGTTTTCAGATTAAATCCTACGCTTGATGCTTGTCAAAATTAAAAAGATTGTTTTCCCCGTGACTATTTTCTAAATTCAAAATGAAAATTCTGATCTCTTTGTTTTTTCAACAAATTTCCGCTATAACTATTCAATAAATTAATAAATGTCTCATTTGATTAACTCGAGAGTTGTCACGAGATTTTTTTTAGAAATGTCCTTCTGACATCTCACGTGAAACTTGAAATAATCCTGTTGGACCAATCACACGTGTTCGGAGGCCTACTCTACTGAACATTAGGAAGAACCACTCTCAGGAAACTAGGCGTGGAGCTCTCCTACTTTCGCACTTATCAAAATTTCACTACATTTTTGAGAATTCCGAACTAGACTCTAGATCAGCAGAGGGCAGGGCTTTCCTTAGGAGAGGTCACTCAGACTTCTCACAAGCGGAAGGACCACTACCCAGGCAACTGGGTGTGCTGCTCTCCAAAATGTGCACATGCTTGTCATCATTTAATAAACATATGCTCCTTTGAAGTAGACTCAATACCTAGTTGGAGTCCGCCTGACCCAACCTCTTGGGCAAGCCAACAGGTATGCGCTCAGGAAAAGTGTGAGTCCGCTGAGCGTATGGGCGTGTCCGTCTCTGCGCGATCGTCTGAGATGCGACCGCCTGAAACCAAAGTACTTCACTTCCCATCTTGTTCGCCCAGTTCCTGAATTGTCACTCTCACTCGACCATTTATTCTCCGGGGCTGAAATGCCCCGGGAAGTAGTGGGGTGGTTGAGGTAGGTGGTGGTCCTTCTCGACCACCTACCACAACCAGTGGTGGTCCTTCTTCTTTCTGTCCTTACAACCTCCTTTTTCTGTATGAGTGCGTGATTTTTTTAAAGCCGGTATTGATGACCGCCATTAGTTTCGCCGGTATTGTAACAGTACTAACTGCCCCCGACCCTGCTCATTGAGGCAAAGATGAGATTTAATACCCACTCCAGTCCTACACTATGAAGTGCCCTGCTCCTTGAGCGAACAAAGAATTCTGTTAGAATTCATAGATCTGGTGCTTGCTCTTCATTCGTTTTGTTTCATCCCCTCACGACGCTCACTGTCACCCGAAGACTTCCCGTGTATTCATTAAGCAGAAAACTACTTTTTCATGGAATTCAGTTATCAATATTGTGATCCAGTAACCTATAGGAAATTGAACACTCTGACTTCAGAGTATTGTATTCATAACAAAAAAGGCAATCGCCGATGTATGAGCAGACAAGAGCGAACATACCATTTGACGCAACCCCCAAAGACTATTGGGACTCGGAATGAGGGAAAAATGATACGGGAAGAGGTAGAAGGGATTTGTGAGGAAACCAAATGATATTGCCTGGTCGTGAAGGAATGGATTGTTACATCCTGGTAGTGACTGCGTCAGGGACTAATTTGTCGCAACTTTAAAGACTCGTGTGTTATGATGACTGAGGCTATCGGTTCAATTCTGGTTAATCATTATTTATTTTTTGGTTATTGAATCGACGTTACTATAATGTTGCAACGGTGGGTCTAAATCCTGGTGTTGCAATGTTACGTTACTTTCCGTCTTGTTTTCTGATATCTATATGTTTTTTTAAATAATACTCCAACTCTTAAGTAGATCTATAAATCGAGCACGCTCATATTCCACCACCATGTGATGGGTGGCTGGGGAAGGGATAGCCGCTGACGCGACGGCTATTACCCTATTGTACACACGCGCATAAGCCCTCTGGCGTGACAGGTCCACTGAGAAGCCTTTCCTACATTCTAAGTGATGAGAGATTTGAGGCTGATTCACAGTATTAGAGTTTACAATGTATCTAGTCAGTTAATCCTAAAGCTTTGATTAAATGTTGTTTTGTTCATAGTGTTCATGACGTCATTAATTGTACAACCATGGAAATGATACTCGCTTATCACGAGTACGCTGAGGATTTATAGCAGAGTAATTGGCAGCTCTGCTTGTAAAGTCTTCGTCAATTACACGTTGTGAAGCTCAGGCCAGTGTCGGCTAGGCTCGGTCAAGAACGACCCATGCCAATGATTTACGGAATATCTCACGCAGAAAATAGCACCTTTTTAGCTGACCGTCACACCAGGGTGTGAACTGATGAATGTTACGCACGCCATGAGATGCCGTAACACTCCATACGCTAAGGCCCAAGCTGGGGGTATGATGACTGCTGCGAAATTATTCGAGCTTGATGCCTAACAATCCAAGGTACGTAACGTATCGATGCTAGGAATGTTTCAGAAAAATTAAAGGATGGAATATACGATTCAACATGATCGTATAATCTGATAAATTCATGTAACGGGTGCACGCTTACTACATTCCACATAAAATGCTCAGAAGAAGCTTTTAACGGACATTTCACTGTTTGGTAAAATTCATTTTTTTTTTCTCAATATTTATTTTGATTCTGTCAGGATCCCGAAATCCTCAATCAGGAAAGTATGGGACTGTGTTTTCACTGACTAGATATGCACTCGTATCTCGATACAAAATAGTATTATCCGTGTTTCTTTTATGAACTTCCTTCGGTGTTTGAGCGAACCTTCAATACTCAAAAAACGCGTTCCATGGTTGTGTAATGAGTTGGAAAATTATTTATTATTTATGCAATTCCTGAAGCTGAACGGACGATATTAAATTATAATAATTGACATTACACTTCAGTTCATATAATATCAAGTAGTTTAAATAATATTGAATGACTTAGTCCTGAATGGAAAAAAATATATGGGTGCTGGAACACTTAGGCTTTAGGACGAAGTACATTATGACAATGAGTCCCAAGGATATGTCATACTCAGTAGGAGTTCAAGTGGTAACTAAATCCTTTCATTAACGCGATCGTGGTCGGTGCTTTTCATTAAGTACGTGCCTCGTTATTGTAGTCGCTTATTCCCAATCAGTGGGGCCGAGAAAAGATTAAGCGTTGTTATGTCTTCCTCCGAGTACCTCCTAACACATTGCGGGATAACGAGGAGGGAGGGCCCTCTATCACCGTTTTTCTGACGTTGTGATTTAATCATATGATAACTTGACGTGTATAAAAATTTGATTCAGATCAAAGATTACGAATAATGTAGTTTAAATGAATTTCAATAACTAGCTTTTCAACTACCCACCACATAAAATAAATTCTGCAAAATAGACCGCTGGTGCGTATTTGGTGTTATCAATTATGTGAAAAATTATTTGATTTGATCATTAAATAAAGCTGCATATCCCTGCATTCTTTAATGAAGACTGTAATCCACCGTTCTGATTCTCATGGAAACCGATGGGAAAACCTTGTATTATTACCACTCATTTTCTAATGGGTCGATGGTTTGTGGAACAAAAAAGAAAGTAGAAGGAAACATTACCCGATGATATAAAAACGTAGGAAGAGAGTTAAAAATATCACCAGAGCACACAGGTAGCGCCTAATGAACATGTTGCTCTATACCGAACAAGTTGCACAGAAGCACTCGTGTAATGTGAAAACACATAAGTAGAACCAAAGCACACATATTTTACATAAGCTCACATGTAGTGCCAAAGCCAACATTAAGTGCCAGAGCTCATATTTTCACAAATATCTCATATTTTTCACAGACATCTCATGGCCTGACTTTTACGGAAATAAATTTGCAACGTTCTCCTACCACACGCCTTTCCTAACTTGCGCAAATAGAAGGGAGGATGGAAACCCTCACGGAGCATGGATACGAGTCATTGTCGAGGCAGAGGCAGAGAAGGGGGGATGGAAGCCATCACAGAGCGTGGATACGTGTCATGGTGGAGACAGAGAAGGGAGGACTGGTAGCCATCGCAGAGTGTGGATACGTGTCATGGTCGAGGAAGAGAAGGAAGAAATGGTAGCTGGGTCAAACGATCATGTTCATCTCTTCCATAGTATGACACATTTTTGCATCGTCACTGAACCTCATGGACGCCACAAATATTGACAAATCTGTCACAATCAGCTCGCTTCCATGAAATAGAGTTCAGTAGTTTGATGAAACTGCTTTCCATGGGAAAAATCACTTTCAAGCTCAATTTTTTGTTGCAAACGAGACCGCACATTTTTTTTGACGATTTGAACGTCAAAAGAACATCAAGCAACACCTTACAAAACCAACTAAAATCTCCACCGCAGCTGAACCCCAAAACTCATCATCAAGAGTGAAAGAGTTTATAAGCCTCGTTCGAAGTTCATATCTCGATCACAATATTGCAATACGTGCCCAAAAGTCCCTAAAACGCGTCCATGTCTCTCAACGCGAGCCCAACTTCATCCAAGCCGCGTCCAGAGCCTCCAACACGCACACAAAATATCAAGCCAGCGTTCTAAGTCCCCAGCAGTTGTCTCAAGTCCCTGGCATGCGTACCAAGTCCCTGGCATGCGTCTCAAGTTCCTGGCATGCGTCCCAAGTCCCTGGCATGCGTCTGAAGTCCCCAGCACGGATCACAGTCAATAACCCTCACCCTGTTGCCGCCACCAGCGGCGGCTATTAGCGGATGGTGCCGATCCCGCCTTTGTCATGATAAGTGACATCGGAATATTGAACACTTGGCGTGGATGATGAAGAGCTTCCCGGGAAGCGGGGGCAAATTATTACCTGATCATGAAAGTGACGATGGAATGCATGTCATGATGTTGTCGGTGGTGCTCTGCTCTACAAAATCCAAGTGAACGAAATATCGGCGAGGCACTGATTTAACCATGGCGTGATACATTTGCATTGCCTGTTTATGCGTTACTATTCAATTTTATCTATTTCAAATAGTTTTATTCTGCAATTAGGTTTATAAATGTAAGTATTCTCACATTTCCTTCTTCCGTTTTGTTATTAAAATATTATAGACTGAATAACAATAAACACATAATAATGTGAAATGCGTTTGTTCATATTGTTCTGTACTGTAGGCAACACAAGCCGAGTATTGCAAGACACGCTTTACAACAAGCACTTCAGCTTTTCGTCTTCTCCGCTCCACAAAACACTCGTCCAATAAGCTGTTTGCAAGACCTGCTCTATGAGGCCATCACAGCGCGAGGATGCGGGTCATGGACGGGGCAGCGAAGCAGGAAATGGTAACCGTCACTGCGCGAGGATGGGGGTCATTGTTGAGACAACGAAAGGGAGAAGGATAGCTATCACAGCGAGAGGAGCTGATAATGGTCGGGGCAGAAATAGGAGGAAAGAAAGCTATCACAGAGCGTGGATGCGTGTCATAGTCGAGTCAGAGAAGGGAGAAATGGTGGCCATTACAGTGCGAGGACGCTGGTCATGGTCGTGTAACGAAGGGGGAAATAAAAAGTAGCCACTCTCGTCATTGTTATTAACCCCAACTCCTCTAGTGATGAAGTTGCCACAGCCGGTGCACCCAAAGTCCAAGAACCCACCGACATGTTCATGTTGGGAATATTTCAGCATTTGCAAGCCTTTATATTAGGCCTATGTCATTGATGACATTGATACTATCACGCGGGCGTTGGTACAGATCACGGAACGACGTTATATTATGGTTTAGCCTGAGGGGTGCGACGGCTGGACACTACGTCATGTCGTGCTCGACCGTGTCGAGTAAGTCCCGACATCGCAAATAGAGAACGGAAGAGTCAATCCCCAGTCTATGCTGGCATAACATTACTGTAGGGCCGTGTGTGGTGCCCGCACCTCAGCCGTTATTGGTCGACCCTGTCACACATGGGCAACACCAACGCCTCCACGTACACCACGGGTGGGTGACTGAGACCGTGTTGACCCCTGCGTTCCCCTAATGCAAGAGCTGTTTTGTGTGTGTGTGTGTGTTTGTGTGTGTTAGGGTGTGTGTGTGTGTGTGTGTGAGGGTGTGTGTGTGTGTGTGTGTGAGGGTGTGTGTATGTATGTGTGTGTGTGTGTGTATCTGAGTGTGTAGATGTGTATCCGTATATTACGGAGAATGGTCGTGGTATGAGTACCGAAGCTGGTTGCCGGTGTGTGTTGGTTTGACGTGGGTTCAATAGGTTATTGCAAAGTTATGCCGGTTCTACAATCTTGTTAAATATTTTACTAATGAATTGTTTGAACAGTGTTATAATCGATTCCTTAGAATGATCGTAGGTGGTTGTGGTAAGCCATCCCGCGGAAAGTTGCATTAGGTCTTTGGGGTATGGGACTGTCGTTGAGCGTGACATGAGGGTAGGCTTTTATCTGATGTTTATAAAATAAGTGATGACTGTCCTTCGGACAGCTTCATCCTGTTGTCCAGCAGCCAGATTTAAGAAGGTTCAGATACTGCTGGAGGTGTGCAGCTGCAGTCTCGTGTTTATGGTGTTGTGTGAGTATTGTAAGATTGTTCGCGTATGAACAGATATAGCTGTTGGGTTCTGTTGAAATGGGCAGGTCGTGCATGAAGTCATTGAAAAGGAAGGGGGAAGGACAGAGCCAAGCGCGGCACTTTTAAAGAAGTGGCGGGTTCGAGATGACTTGTTGTTGTGGATAGTGTGGCATGTCTGCCAGAGGAGAAATAAGCGAGCCACCCCTAGTTTGGATGGATGCGTGTGTTGTGCGTTTTGTTTATGAGAATGTTTCTTAAAACTATGTCAAAGGCCTTACTAATGTAAATTGCGCACAACAGGGTGCTTTGGCTGTGGCTTCTTTATGTTAAGGCCTAAGTGGATGGTCTAGGTGAGGTTGGTGAGGAGCGTGGCTGTGGAGTGTTGAGTCCTGATACCGAGTTGCGTATGGGGAGACTGGGGTACCGGCATTCATTTTGTTTAGAACTAGTCTCTCCAAGATTTTCGAGGGTCCGGGAGGAGAAAAAATGGCTCTTTATGAGGCTGGATCTTTGGAAGCCTTGTTGTATTTCAGAATGGGTATGATTGTCTGTCGTTTTCAAGTGTTGGGAATTGTATTGCGTGGAATGAAAAAGTTAAAGATGTCTATGAGGGTCGCGATGGCGTGTGGACCTAAGTTGTTAAAGATCAACGTGTGATATGCCGGCTGGTCCCTTAGCTGATTAGTTTTTGGTCTGGCAGATGGCGGCTACGGTCATGGCTGGTGTAAAGGAACAGATCGATGTTTGGGTCGATCTGTAGTTTGTCTAACAGTTGCAGTATTTTCCTGCTGTACGGGTGGTGTGGTAGGTGGCACGTGTTTGCATAATAGCAATCACAGCGCGAGGATTAGAGCCACGGCAGGAGCAAAGGAGGTAATCACTACGCAAAGATGCGTGTCATGGGCGGGAAACTAAGTGAGGAATTATAACCATCCAAGCGCAAGGAGAGCTTGGAGGAGAAGGGACCGAGGAATAGTAGTCATCAGGGAGCGCGGATGCAGGTCATGGAAAGGGAGGAATGTAATCAGCGGCTGCTGGGACCACACCTGCAACTGCGAGTGACGGAGAGACCAGTCGCGCCCACACCACAGATAAAAGGCGTGTAACAACTTGAGCGACAACACGAGATACTCAACTACAATTTTGTTTTATCTACATAAATTCTATTCAAAGCTATCGGAAAATGTCACATTATCGTTTATGTTTTTTTAACTTTCCTTGAGGTGCTAAAACAAGGTTACAATTGAGGAAGACTTGGTATTAATTCCAAAAGAGGTCAAAGACCACCAAAGATGACCAGCGGGGAAGGCCAGTCGCATGACGTGACTGACAATTATCAGAATCTACAAAAGGAAGGTCCAATTCCAAAACGAATAGAACTAAGCAATTTATTTTGACTGAACGACTTCAAGTAGGACTATAATACCCCCAACTCACAACGAGCCGCCATCTCATCCTACTTGGATTTAGAAGATACCATTCTAAGGCGTGGTTCAGATCCTAAAGCCAAACGTTATAATTTTCAGTCATGCATATGCCTTTCCAAAAAAAAAAATCAATAACAAACTAAAATTATCAAACAGGAAGAATGAAATGTTTTTAAAATGCAACAGAATTCCGCTCTTCCTGTATTTGGTTGGAAGCTTTTCAACTCGCTACCTCAACTCATTCGGACAATGGCAGTTTATCGAAGGTCAACTCACGTATATTCGATCAAGTCAAATGTTTCAAAATTCATACTTGTAATGTTAAGCCCTAATTTTCGGAATCAGGAATTGATAGAATCAAAAATTCGATTTCTTATGCAAACTTGACATGTACTTTACGCTGTGTTAAGTTTCACTATTGCATTTGTAGCCATTGGACAGGTGTTGTTGCTAAGCCTCAGTTCCTCCTGCGGCTAAGGCGCAAAGGCAAATGCACAGCTTGAAAGCCTAGATACCCACCGACATGTTCATGCATGTTGGGGGATCTCATGTACATTGCTAGTCCCTTTATCAGACTCACACCACTGAGGAAGTTGAACCTGTCGAGCAGACGCACTACCGTCAGATGTTGTTTATGGTAGTGCAACTTCAGGACCTGAGAAAATGCCAACAGTCTGTAAATTCTCTCGGCTTCTTTCATGCCCACAAACCCAGTCGGCCGGAGTGTGGCGCACGAGTTGGGCGAACACACCAATCGAATTACTATTCAAACTTCCCCACCATGCTCTTGCTCGTTTGGCGTAAATCATGTCGCACACCTCAGCATTGCAATCCTAGGAAAGGGACTACATTTAATTCAAGTTAACAAGGAATAAATGGATAACTTTGTTATGTTATAATAGTATTGTGTTTCTAAATCCCCAATTGTTGAACGTAAACAGTCATCGACTTCATTGTTTACTTTTTCCATGTGCAATATGAATAGAAACTCCGCGTTTTAAGGTGTTCCCAACCGCACCAGCGCCCATTTGAAATTGAGGTACGCGGTTTGATTTCCGCAGGTTCAATCTCAGTCGAGCCGGTGATAGTATCTGGCACGTGCCTGGACCTAAATGTGCTGTACCGAAAGCCGATAAGAAAAAACTCCGAAATCCGCCACGAAAAACTTCCACGATTTTCGATACGCGACAAAAGCACTGGGGTAATTTGAAATTCATCGGCTCTGCGGCCTGATCGGATAAAAAATTGCAAAGAATATTTGAACATATATACAAGAATCCACATGTACACAAATATATAAGTATATTTAACGGATCTCAAAAAACGAAGAGGTGGAAACTTTGACAGTAGGTAGAAGAACCCAAAATTAACACTTGTTCAGGATTAACAAAATCTTTTAACTACTTTGTTTTACAGATACTGGGGCGCTAGGTCTTCCCTTCAATCTAAATTGTATAAATAAATTAACCTTTAAACCTGGCAACATGTGCAGTTTTGAAGAATATGCATTAGTTATTTTCCGTATTCACTAACATGGCTGGTCCTGACGAACATCCACTGATGAAAACCAGATCAACTACCTCACTCATCAAATGAGGCTTTTTTGCGCGCAACACCATTTATCATGCACAAGGAACCAAATTTGTGGTTGGTTTTAATTTGGCCAACAAGTGACAGCTCATATTGGGAGCGACTCCAGGTGGCATAGTTAAGGCATCTAACATTCAACTAATACCACTCTATAAGGGCGGCAACAGAGAGCAGGTGATTCCGACCGTAAACTCCTTTCACTCGCTTGAACTCACCCCACGCTCCAGATTTCTATCCACGAGTGCAACAAGCATTTCTTTCCTTTAGGCCAAACAAAGTCGTAGCATTGTTAGGCTGCAATGGAGACAATTCAGAGGTGAAAAGATACCGAAAATCCCAAAGATATGCTACATAATGATGGGATGCAGGATGTGCAGATAAATCACCCACCATCTTTGTCTCAGTTGATAAAACCAAATCCTAAATATATCCTGAAGTCAGGATGGGTTCATCCACCCATTGTATTCGATCAATGTTTTCAAAACATTCCAGGAACTCGTGATCAATAAAATTACAAACATGAAATCTGAATCATGTTGGTTGCATATAATTGACGCGGTTGACATCCCCCATTATGAGAAATTCTCTGCGTCACAAAAGTGCATCATAAAACTAATCAACCTAGAATATTTCAGAACACTTTAAGATGGAGGATGATAAACCACCAAACAGAACACATCCACATGCATACACCGTGCTTCCGTGATACACCGACAGACCGATTTTTCCAACAAGAATATTGTGAGTCATTTGAATTTTTGTATCAATAAGTGATCATCTTATACATGACAAAGAAGCGCCTTCATCAATTAGTCAGTTCCAGTCATCGCCTTTCTCAAAATACAAATTTCATAATTGCAAATGCGACTGTCTGTCTGCATACCCTTCAATACAGTCAAAAAATGGTTTTGCAACTGTTCCAATCGATCCAATCAGCATCGGAATCTAAATCATAAACTGCTGCGGAATGATGCATTACAATACTGTTGAATAGTAATTTATCGCAGAGAGATATCAATACGCACGTAATTTGGCGATTGACGACTGTCATCGATCATCACGCGACGTTCTAATTGCGCCTCTCGATAACGGTATTTGGATGCATGTCCTGCTGACACGAGCGCTAGTCGGTGTACGTGATCCAGCTACAGGCTTGATCGATCATCAGGCTCCACTTTAATTGCTCTCCTAGATAACGGAGCTGAATAAATGTCCTGCTAGGAGGTGCGATACTCAGTGTACGTCGGCCCTATAAATCACCGTTTCCCTACGATTCTTAAGCCGCTCAACGGCAACGCTATTCCTACTTTCATCTTTGTGACACAACATAACAAAAGCAGTGGAGGATTACTGGGCTTTGATATATTTGGAGAAGGCGTATGATTGAGTAGACAAAGACCCGATGTGGAATGTGCTGGGGTTATCCAGTGGGTGTTCCGCTGTGTGTTCCAGTGGGTGTTCTGCTGGATGGGTATTCTGCTGGGTGTGTGAGAGTGTGGGTGTTCTGCTGGGTGGGTATTCTGTTGGGTGTGTGGGAGTGTGGGTATTCTGCTGTTGGGGTGGTTGGTGTTCTGCTGGTTGTTCTGTTCTGCTAGGTGTTCTGTTCTGCTGGGGGTCCTGTTCTGCTGGGTGTTCTGTTCTACTGGGTGTTCTGTTCTACTGGGTGTTCTGCTGAGCGTTTGGTTTCAGTGGGTGTTCTGATGAGAATGTTAGAGTTTCAATGTAGGACGCAGAGATTTTGAAGGATAGGGAGCGGAATGACTGAATGATTCAGTGAATGTGGGATTGAGACAGGATCGTAAAACGTGTATGTGGACAAAGTTCATTGGGTGGTGGCTGGGAGTTGTTAGGAGCTACTTCAGAAACATTCAGAACTAGATATTTTTTATTTAACACGTTGTGATCAAGCACTAACTCGTTCTCATATCACATCACAATAAAACCCTCAACATTATCACTCCCTCCAGGTGCCCTCTACTTCAAAACATCACATCACCATCTCACAGTCGAATATTGACTGTGAGATTCATTTATATTCAGAACATCCAAAAAATGCATTTATTCGTCTTCTCGCATTAAGAACAAAATGCATTCACAAATTTACCACACGTTTTATTTCAGATAGTTAACTTCCCATGCTCTGTCACCAACCCAGACTACGTCAACATTCGCTCAGTTATGCTCATACTCAAGCTGAATAAAAATCCCAATCTATTACGGGCAACAGACTTTTTCACAACTACATCTTTCAATTTGCCATATCAAACTAACACACTCCCTTCACTTTCATCTCTGTTTCATTCGGCGTTAGCACAGCAAACTTTCGTTTCCCAAACGTAACGAAAATTATTTCCCTCTCACCTCCATCCGTGCATTTAACCAGGATGCACGGAAACAAAAAAAATTGTTTGCCTTTGCCCTAGCAGAATGCCTTGCAGTGTTGTTGTTCAACACTCATCAGCATTTGGAAAGACAACGTAGGTCATTGGCCGACGTCTGCATGATGAAAAATTGTTTTGCCATTAGATGAAGGGAAAATTGGAGCTGCAACAAAACACTAAAATATATGCATTTGTGACAAGGAGGAAGCCTTCTGAAATATTACCCCCAAACGAACCGAAACGGTTGGAATCAGGGAAAAATATTGTCTCGATTTCCGATCAACTTTTACTTCTGAACACAAAGGATGTGAAGCTCTGCGTAAAGTTTGAACTGAACCCATATCGCCAAACTTTAGTATTTCAGAATCCCGCTTTCGTGTGTGTGGTATTCAGCCAGACCAGCAAAGTGCTTATTTCAGAAACAAATGAATTTTTGTCTAAATAAACAGAAGTCAAGTTGTATATAAGGCAACATTGTTGATTTTTCTTGATGAAGCCCTACTAATTTGATCGTAGGCATGTGAAGGTGTTACAGACGGACTGACAGCCGGACCTACACAACGACAATAGTGTCTTAGGGCCTGAATAGACCAGGGAAAAAAGTGTTCGGGGCCGAGTTGCATCTCTACTCTCCTGACGACTTTCCATGAAGTAGCAGAGAAGATGTGACTCAGAGCCCACAGACCTCTCGTTCAGCCCCTACGAATTCGCTTTCTCCAACTCGCAAGGGAAGCAGCAGCACTGGTCACAATATCCGTCTAAACCAATACAAAAGGAATTTTGTCAGGAAAGAAAAACATTAATAAAAAGTATATTAGTTGAACTTGGTTTATAAGGAAAATATCCCCCAGTGGAGGGATTTCTGAATGGTTTATTTAATACAACGACGACAGTTCCGTAAAGTCAAGCCTTGCATCGACCAACCTATAAGCATAGTAATAGAAAGAAAATTATACATAGACGATATTCTAGTCTCAGCTGGTTAGTGGAAGAATTCGTAAACAGCAAGACAGGCTGCACCGAGGCTGGCCTGGCATGGCCGTTGGCGGCAGAATGAACACTCCGGAAATGTGATGAAGTTTGTAAAATTATAAATTAAAATTACATTTCTCTAATAGAATCGGACAGTGTGCAAAATTAGATGCCATTTATTGAAGTAGATGAATGTAATCACTCGTAAGTTCTAACGCTAACAAGCCAAGAGGAGAACAAGGATACATGTCTCAATCCCCCATGCTATGGAACCACTCCTCAAAAATCTGAAAGCCGTTTGATCGGACTTCAGTAATTGACGTGTGCTTTGGGGTGCTGGAAATTTAAAAAAATTGTCCTTGCGAAGAGAGTAAGTCTAACGTGTTCTTGTCAGATGGCATGTAGTTTCTGAGGTATCGAACTGCGAATGATTATAGTTTCAAAATTCATGAAATTGACTTAACTTTTGTTGTCTCAATGTCATGCTAATCAGGAGATTTTTAAGTGATGATGTGATTCTGCTCATTCGTTCGAAAGGAAACTGAATATCACCGAATTTAAATATTTGGTGCAATATTTAGTGATCCCTGGTCTTCGATCAACGAGTGTGTCGGAATGAGGATTCTTACAAGACCAGGCTCCTTGTCATAAAGAGAAGACGCTTACACAGTTCTTGAAAGCTAAAATGTCTTTGTTGGGGATAGGCCTGAACAATGGCATGCATTGAATCTGCTTAAAAAATGATCGAGAAGGTCACGACATTAAAAATAAATAATTTGGAAGATCTGTCTCACCGTGCAGATGTGTACAACTTTCTAATTCGAAGAGTCTATTTTCTGCTTGTTAAAATTCGGTCAATATTATATAAAATGTTGTGCTTAAATTTTTTAAAAAATATTAAGGGGCCCATCTCCACCGAACCTATTAATATAATCAAAAATTATACAACGAAACTTATAGGATGCATTTTTTTTTTCAACTCCTCCTCATCCATCAAATCGAGCAAAATTCATAGGTTACCCTTCTGAAGGTGTCATCGTACCACATTTTTGCATTGATTTCATTTACATTTGCAAAAAATGTGCGTCTGCGTTTTCCGTTAAAATTTTGAATGATGTTTCTCATTCGATAAATAATCATTAATATCCTCCATGTCGCAGCTCCTTATTTCCATCGCCCCGAATTGAGCCATCCTTTTCTCTGCAGCTCCCGCGGCTTCATCTGGCCAATTAACAAATAATCGGAGTCAGTGATCAAAGGCAGAAGAGTAATGAACGGAACAGACCTTAATGCTTGCCAAACTGTAATTTCTGCGGTTTCTATAGAATTTTGTTTATTGGTCTGCTGGTTCAATCTATAAGATCATGATTAGAGGGCGCAGATCACTTATGCTGACGAACAGTAGCGAAAGAAAATTCGTTTATGACTAAAGATAAAGATAAATCTTCAATAATAATTTTCCGATCGACATTTGCACTCATCGGAAATTTAATTGATATCATCCGTAGAGAAGGGTTGTCTCGATATAATACCGTAAAAAATTTCCATAAGAAGTTAAATTTCAATTGGGAAAAGTCAAGCTTGTTTTTTTTTGGTTATAGACTAACCACAAACGAATTTCCTCCCACTACTCTACACATCATCGAACCGAAAATAAGAGAAGTGCTACGATTGTAGCTAAGCTAACCGAACAGCTCGTTCTGTTGACAAATTCCTAGTTTCCTTTATTGCCGATTATCCCGCCACGGAGAAGCTATAAACTTGAACTTTAATGCGAGAGTTGAATGGGAAGCCAGTTCAGGGTAGCCGTCTTCGATACAACATTGAAATGAACGGCACAGTTGCGAATTCGGAGAGCAGACTTTTATTCTGGAAGAGAGCCATTGTTGAGTTTAACCGCGGTCATTGTGGTGGACTCAGCAATGGTCAGCAGTTTAGCGCGGTCATTGCGGTGGACTCAGCATTGGTCAGCAGTTTAGCGCGGTCATTGCGGTGGACTCAGCAATGGTCAGCAGTTTAGCGCGGTCATTGCGGTGGACTCAGCAATGGTCAGCAGTTTAGCGCGGTCATTGCGGTGGACTCAGCAACGGTCAGTATCGGCAGGTGCGGGAGTTGGAGCTTCAATTAGGGCAGCGAGTGGAGAGATTGCAGGAGAAAACAACAAGGGAAGAGGGCTATTTGTTCAAGAAGAAAAGGGTGTAGCTGCGGGGAACAAATTTCACAGTGTTGCGTTGAAGATGATAGAAGTCAGTCATACGGGAAATAGTTTTTTTAATCCACATTTTTTTGTTCATCATTTCTCTCGTTAGTGAACATTGAACACTATTGATGAGGAGGATGAAAGTTTTGAATCATTGTTTTTTCATGTGCTATCATTCTGGTCAAAGTGACTGACACCCTCTGTGGAATGTGTTAACCAAATTGTAGACGATTGGGGTGCGTATGGAAAACATCGACTGAACGAACCTTGGGACCAGTAATGATAGCTGCAAAATAGTTTTTAAGCGTTCCATGTTTGACATAAAGCCTCCACTTTTAGAATGGGCGAAAGATTTATTAAATACCGATGAGAATATATAAATGATTAATGAGTAATCGATGGTACAATAATGATTACAGAGAAACACGTTCGACAGAGCATTCCTACCAATACATTCAAATTACGAAGTAAAGGAACATGACAAAGTAGGAATGACATACTCGACATCGATTTATAACTTGAGTTAGTGCCTGGATAGCCGCGCCCTACGGGGGAGCCTATTATGACTCCGTTGAGGCTCTGGTGGGAATGAGGCCCAAATCAAATCAAAGTGCCTGGATACACTTTATGCGCCTGACTTGAATATGTATAGAACAAAGCTCAATATTAGAGAAGTAAAGCACAAACCCCTGCCAGCCAGCCTATCAGGGACGTCTCCCAGGCTAACATCCACATACATACAAAGGGACCTCAACATGGAAGACCTGTAAAAACCATGCCCTAGCACAAACCGTTATTGAAGGAAATATTGCACTAGAAAGCCCCGGCACTCCTATCTAATTTATGGAATGAAATGAACTAGATTTTCTTGGATAGCTCTTCTACAAGAAAGGTTGAAATATTTCAATCAACATGTCTAGTTACAGTAAATGTTTTGATACAGAAATGACATCCCTCGTTATCACTCTTCTCTCCCTGCTTGACTTCCCCTCCATTTATATTCTGTTCATTACTCACCCGCCTTTGATCAATGACTGCAAAATGATAATTGCTTTAATGACAGGACTTCGACGCAGCAGTCTCCAAGACGATGGAAGTCTCATATAGAGGGCGCGGCAGTTGATGAGATGGCGGATTACTCCTTTGGATGACGTGGCAGTGGCCAAAACTATGGACAGCTCATTTAGAGTGAGCGGCAGCTGCTGATTATGCAAATTTAGACGGGGCGGCAGTTGCCGATAACGACAATTTAGACGAAACGGCTGTTGCTGATAACGCGAATTTATAGTGAGCGGCAGTTGCCAATAACGACAATTTAGACGGAACGGCTGTTGCTGATAACGCGAATTTAGATGGAGCGGAAGTTGCTGATAACGCTAATTTCGAAGGAGCGGAAGTTGCTGATAACGCGAATTTCGAAGGAGCGGAAGTTGCTGATAACGCGAATTTCGAAGGAGCGGAAGTTGCTGATAACGCGAATTTCGAAGGAGCGGAAGTTGCTGATAACGCGAATTTAGAGGGAGCAGCAGTTGTTGATACGCGAATTTAGAGGGAGCGGCAGTTGCTGATAACGCAACTTTACAGGGAGCGGCAGTTGCGGGAACGGAGGATGGGCTCTTCAAAACTTTGTCGGACGCTCCGACGGTGGATGGGACGGATAGAGTGAGAAAATTGCTATGACAGCAAATTGCTCCCTCAATAAGTGGAACAGTAGGTTTACGGCTGAAGGATCCTTTTGGGAGTGAGACAGTTGTTGGGACGGTGAACGGCTCGTTTACAACGCAAGGCAGTTGGTGAAGCGTCTGATTGGTCCTTATGATGAACTACAACGATAAAATTGTAGTAGCAAAAAAATACTCACTATCAACAGTTATTTTAAACGAAAATAATATTATACCTCAATATTTAAACTGCGATTCGTTGCGAGTTGTTCGTTCAGGGTATTGATGGGAGAGCCCCATTCATACATCAAGGGATACCGGCAGCCAAATTGTTTCCCCGACTGTGGTTGAATCTTTACATGAACATTTTCGTAGTGCCGTTTTTCCATTCGTTCATTCAGTGTAATCGAAACAAAAACAACGTTGGCAACCATCCACAAATCGATGCACGCAGCACAAACAGGCTGAAAAGTAAACATTGAAGGCCCGGTTTGTAACAACCAAAAGAGTTCATTTTAGTTTTTTCAGATTCTTGCAGCAAATCCACAATGGAACAATATATACGCTCATATATTAAGAAACAATTTACGGACAGGATTTAGAGTACTTCCAACATACATATATCCTACATTGATGAAATATGAATCAAGTCTGTTGGCTGGATGGCAAAGCTCCCCAAACGGTACATTTCTGATACTGCGTCTTGTTGGTGTGAAATCACACTGCATCACAACAACGGGACGCAGGGAGGGATGACATCAAGTGGGTCCAGGGTTTTTGTTAGGACCAAAGTTGGACGCGGAATGTTTCGTAGGAGAGGAAGGATGCGGATTATTTACTTGCAAATAGAGAATAATTCAGTGTGTTTGTTGTGGCTCTGGTGTCATGGCAGCGTTGGTGAGCAATATACACAGGCTGCGTCCACGGCAACACCGCAACGATGATTCACACGACGCATCAACACCGGTGAGGCTAACAAACAGGGTGGGTTGAGAAACTTCCACTGAGTACTCTTCACACCGCCCAGCAGGCAGGGCCCCTCGGTGGAGGGACTTCTCCTGACTAGTATAGGATCTGAGAACAAGTGAAGTGCTTGAAACAAATAGACAACGCAATAATAACCATCGGAGATTTGAATCTGGAGGCGGTCTTCGCAGTTTTAGCGACAGTTGTTTACGAACGAAATATCGTAAAGCATTATTCAGCAGCAACATAACACGAAAAACCCATCTCCAATGCATACAACATCGGCGAAATCTCCGCCTTTCCTGGGAACGCACTACCTGGGTCGCTTTCAATGGACGTTTATAAAAGCTAAAATTATAAATTATTGATGTTCAAACAGTGATTTCAAACATTTTATTGCCAGCCTGTTGAATTTGTTGTTATTGACAACACTATCTGCATAGTGTGTTGTAATTGCAAATAATATAAAATACCCGTTTGAACAAGATTTTTTTTTTAATTCTATCAGATGTCATTTATTTGATCATGAATACTCCGTTTAGTTACATTATAATTGAGCCATAATGATGAACGAAAAGAGACTCATTTCAAGATTTTTATGACACGAAAGGTTCATAATCCAATCAAAGATGTAATATGAGCTCGTACATCACGGTGAAATTTGAAATTCGTACTCAAACCCGTACGATTGAAGAGGATACAACGGTTGCATAGAGTAATAATGAAGACATTTTCATTGTCATTACCTGCTCTCACTTCTGACACAGAAACCTACAGAAACTCTCATTGCTAGCTTCGATTCGCAAAAAAATAATTCCGTCTGAGATTCCAATACTTCTCGCAGATCACAATTTAATCTAAAAAGTTAGCAGGTTGTCATGCACTCGAAATCAAAATTCAACAATGTTAGATCGTCCAATTTTACACTAACTTTTATACAAGAACATTTCAAAATTGTACCTCTAAAGGATTTGGTGTTGCTTGATTCCTCGAGAAGGGAAAAATAAAAAGGAAGATTTCAATAACACAAAACTGATTGAAATTTGTGCAATTAAATGTTGAGAAATCACCGAACAGTCAATTCCAACTCATAGAAACGGCGCTCTGATTACTCATCATTAGTCGTTGGTTTGACTACTCGTTGCTCTTGTAAAGATCTCCAATTTTCAATACCCAACGACTCGGGCCTTTACAATTTTGATATGCCAGGGTCGAATTGCATTATGTCTTCGCATTCAGAGACATTTCAAACAAACTTTTACATTTTAGTTCCAAAATATTAAAATATTAACACCTAGCTTTCTATTAAAAAATGATAGTTCACATGAGTAATTTTATTCTGCGTGCAAGTGACAATTAACGTAGCCAGTTGCACACGGTTAGAAACAGCACCACTAACCTGATCTTCATTGTTTGCCAGGCCAAGTATTGATTTGAACTAGTTCATCGTCGAGTGCGTTCTCCAGGTGTAGATTATGAGACAACAAGTGGTCAAAATGGAGGGTTCATTTAGAATTCAATAAATGAATAGACTAAATCAACATGAGTAACGATGGAAAGCCCGTCAGTAGCTAGTGTCCAGTTTTGGAAAATAAGTAGGAATAGAGGGGTTGTGCCTGTTGTGAACAAAGTAACGAACACGATCCGTTATATATGTCTGTCGTAGGATAGTGGGTGTAAAAGTTGAATCATTTCCGCGATTTATTACATTTTAAGTAGTGAAATGTACTCGTGGTTTATCGGCGCAATTACATTTTTAAAGCTGGTACGGGTTTCGTACATGGTAATAAATAGAATGGCAATTCATACAAGTTAAATGGGAATTCATACAAGTTACTAGTGGTTGTAACTTGTATGAATTCCCATGCGGTAGCGTGTCGGAGACGACAAAACGGGGCGGAGCGAAGGGGCTAGGAATCCCGTTCTCTGTAAAAACCTTTCCTCTAAGACGGCAAGAGGAGCGGGGGGAGGAGAGGCACACGCCTCTCCAAACCCTATTGTTAGGGTCGCTGAATGTGCGTGGCTGTAGTACGTGTGATGTAAAGAGGAGGGAGATTGGTGAGATGTTTTTGAGGAGGAAGTTAGATGTGTTGGCGCTGAGTGAGACAAAGTTGAAAGGTAAGGGCGAATG
>SDVV010001098.1:0-27065 GCA_016164225.1 Gammarus roeselii | reverse complement strand
CGCTCACTTGGCCCTATTGTGCTCAAGGGTCCGGCCGGTACCCCCGCAACATACATTGGGTCACGAGTGCAGTCCGAGGATCCGTTGACAGCAGCAAAGCCCGACAGTCTTCACTGGTTTACCCCCGCCGCGTCATAATGCCCCCCCCCCCCTACGACCATCTCGACAGCGGGATGCCAAGGGCGGGAAAGCACATCAGAGCAGCGTCGAAATCAACCATTCTCCACTCACGCCTGTTCATTGCACGCTCTCTCGCCACCTCCACATTCATGTCTCTTCCTTCCTAACGCCTGCTTTACACCATCCATCCATCCATCCAAACTTCGGTCTACCTCAAGGCCTGCTACCACTCGCCTTAGCATTCATCACCATTTTTACCAATCTCCCTTCAGTCATCCTCTCTATGTGCCCGAACCATCTCAGAACACGCGATTCAACTCTGTCCTCCAACTTCTTCACCATCCCTGGTCTGATTCGAACCACGGCGTTGGTGATCCGGTCTCTCAGCGTTACTCCAGCCATGCTCCTCAAACATTTCATCTCGAAATTATTCAACCTTCTTCTCTCCTCTGCTCTCACTTATGTTCATTTATGATGGATTTAAATGGCAAAAATGATTTGGAAATTGATCAAGAATCGACTAAATTCCACTTGGTTTTTAATTATTGTGTGTGGACGCCTCTGCCCTCATTCCTCCAAACCAAATTAACTTTGGATTAAAAAAAAACAGTTGAAAATGACGCGGTTATTGATCGCGCAGACAAATTGAAATTGAAAATGATTGAACTTGTAAATGCAAAAATATTAATTTGGCTTACATTACAAAGTTGGATTTACTTAAAATCAAACAAATCTCCCACCCTCTCACAGATAAGAATTACTGAACCTTCTTCTTTTATCACGACCACATTCATAAATTGCACGAGAGCCCCACACGCATCATACGTTCCAGCATTCCGAATATATCATCTTCAATTCGTGTAGTCGTCTCCGACCTTAGTACGTCTCTTACCCTTCCATTTTTTTATCTGACTCTGTCATGTGTTTCTGACATACATTTCCCTCTGGTGATAGCTAGCTGCAACTAGCTACCCAGAAGAAGGTTCAGCTTCAATACCACCACGGGCAGTTGGTGCACACTTTTTTTCATTTTATCTTCTTCTATAAGGCGATGAGGAAGGATGTAAAGCGAGTGGTGAGGAGAGCCAAAAGAGACAATGATGACAGGTGGGGCAGACTGTTGTGCCGGAATTCGGAGGAGAACAAAAAAGTCTGGAAAGAGGTTAAGAGGGTGAGAAAGGGAGAGACCGGAAAAGATGAGGCAGTGAAAGATGAAAACGCTCAGTTGTGAACGGAAAGTTGTTGTGTACGGAAAGGTGGGCCGAGTATTTTGATGATTTGTTGAATGTCGAGGATGACAGAGAGGCTGACATTGTTGCTGTGGGTATTGGTGACCGGATACCGGTTTTTGAAGAGAGACATGTTCCGGACATCACTAGGGAAAGGGTGCAGGAGGCGTTGGAGGTGATGAAAGCAGGGAAAACCCCTGGGTTGGATGGCGTTGCGACTGAGTGCCTGAAAAAGGGTGGAATTCGATTTTCGAATTGTTGGTAAGGCTACTCAACATTTGTTTTGTGGCGGGCGTGGTACCGATTGAGTGGTGCAGTGCCTGCAATGTCCCTAAGTATAAGGGCAAGGAGAAGAAAATTAATACTGCTACTCACGCGGTATCGATTTATTATGTGTGGTGGGTAAGTTTTATAGGAGAGGGCTGATCAAAAGGATTAGAGAATGTTCGGATTGCGCAATTGCAGAAGAACAGTATCGCTTTAGGAGGAGTAGAGGGTGTGCCGATCAGATTTGTGCAGTGAGACAGGTCTGTGAGAAGTAGTACCTTGCAAAGAGGACGGATGTGTTCTGGGCCTTCATCGCTCTGGAAAAGGCATACGACAGGATTGACAGGGAAGCGCTTTGGAGAGTGTTGCGTTTGTATGGAGTGCGCGGAAATCTATTGAAAGTGGTGCAGAGTTTCTATGTTGGCAGCCGAGCATGCGTCAGAGTGGAAAGCAAAGTGAGTGATTGGTTCACAGTGAAAGTGAGACTGAGACAAGGCTGCGTGATGTCTCCCTTGCTGTTCAACCTCTATATGGATGGAGTGGCCAGGGAGGTGAACGCGAGTGTTCTGGGTCGTGGCTCTGAACTGTTGGAAGCGAATGGGCGGAGTTGGCAGCCGAGCCAGTTGCTATTTGTTGATGATACGGCCCTGGTTGAGGATTCAGAGGACAAGCTATGTAGGCTAGTGTCTGAGTTCGGTAGAGTGCGTGAGAGGAGGAAGCTTCGAGTGAACGTGGGTAAGAGTAAAGTAATGAGATGCTCGAGGACTGTCGATACGAGCAAAATTAGTGTCACTTTAATGGAGAGCTCTTGGAGGAAGTTCAGTGTTTCAAGTATCTGGGCTCCCATGTGGAGATAACTGAACTAGTGGAAACCGAAGTGATAGCGCGAGTGAAGGAGGGGTGTGAAGTGTTGGGAGCACTGAAGAGTGTGATGAGCTGTAGGACGTTGGGGATGGAAGCAAAGAGAGGGCTGTATGAGTTTGTTGTTGTCCCAACTGTGCTCAACAGAGCTGAAACTTGGTGGGTGAAAGTAGAGGAGAGAAGAAGATTGAATGTTTTCGAGATGAAATGTTTGAGGAGCATGGCTGGAGTAACGTTGAGAGATCGGATCACTAACGACGTGGTTCGAATCAGAACAGGGATGGTGAAGAAGTTGGAGGACAGAGTTGATTCGCATGTTCAGAGATGGTTCGGCACATTGAGAGGATGGATGAAGGGAGATTGGTGAAAAGGGTAATGAATGCGTAGGTGAGTGGTCGCAGGCCTAGAGGTAGACCGAAGTTTGGGTGGATGGATGGTGTGAAGCAGGCGTTAGGAAGGAGAGAAATGAATGTGGAGGTGGCGAGTGAGCATGCAATGAACAGGCGTGAGTGGAGAATGGTTGTGAATGGTTGATTTGACGCTGCTCTGATGTGCTTTCCCGCCCGTGGCATCCCGCTGTCGGGATGGTCGTGGAGGGGGGTTGGGGGGGGGGGGCGGCCATTTTGACACGGCGGGGGTAAACCAGTGAAAACTGTGGACCCTGCTGCTGACAAAGGATCCTCGGACTGCATTCCTGACCCAGAGTGTATTTTGCGGGGGTACTACCGGCCGGACCCTTTAGAATAAAAGATCTAAGTTGTGTGAGTGAGAGCGTAGGGTGTGAGGTGCGCCTTGCCGTCGTCCACCCCCCTTTCTGGGGGATGCGGCCTAGTGTCTGTATCTATATCACTGAAACCCTGGTGTGTAAGACGTGTCCAACGGGACTCGTACACTTATCGGTGCGATACACGGGATGCAGATATGACCCAAATTTCTAAAAAGGTACATAGGATCGATTTAGTTATTTTCGATGAGGTAATGTGTTGATGGATATCTTGACGGACATTATGGGGATCCATGATAAGCACACCACTCATCTGAAAAATATTGTGGAAAAAGTCGTAATGTGTTGGAATCATTTTGTAACGAAACAAATTATTTGTTTTGTACGCACTTGAAAATGTTACCAAGTAAAATGTAAGTTTGAATGCGCGATTTCTAACCATGAAATTTTTATGGGTACTGCTAGTTTTAATTATTCATATTTTTTTTACTGAAGTTAGGTATTTCTGCTACGTGAATCATGAAAGCAGAATTTGTTACAAAACTTTACACCATTTGATGCCGCTAATTAGCTACTGTGTTTAGGTGACGAGTGTTACTTCTTTAGCTAAAAGCTGCCCCACTGCCTCCAAAAATTTCATGGACAAAAGCTCTCTATGCATACGAATGCTATATTTCGCCTCCTCCCCCTACTCATGAACTCCGGTTACAAGATTCCTACGTGGCCTGACTCGCTGGTGTCAGTAGTGTACAACGGGTCTGAACGTGCCCTGTGAAGGAATATAGACCGAGATAAATAGAGTTAATTTACAGTCTAGGGAGTTTGGCCCCATATTTTCACGGACGGCCGGAGTCAGGCAGGCGACTAACAGGTGACTCATTCAGACGGTCGGACGGACAGCTTTTGGATTATTCATAAGGTATGTTAATAGGTTCTATATATTATTAAGTTTTTATGTGTTAATAGGTTATATAACTAGAACGATTACGTATAGGATACCTTTAGACTTCACATTTCAATGCTAGGCATACTTTATTGCAATTTCCATTGCATGTCATGTTGCACGTACACATTTTCGATGCTAGTCCTCAGAATGTTCAGGGATAATAATAACTTACATTTATAATATTATAACATACACTGAAAACATAGAAATAATGACAAATTAGTCATGGAAAAATAAAATTCAAATAACAGGTTAGAGCAATCTCAACTAATTTTCCAGGATCACATCCAACGGTTTTAACCTTTAATACTGCTTGTAAATTATTATGTAACTGTTAGATTTGTTATCAATTATAAAAATTATCTTATAAATGTATGTTATTATTATCCCTAAACATTCAGAATCCTAGCATTGTAAATGCATATATGCTACATGACATGCAATGAAAATTGCAATACAGTATGCCTAGCATTGAAATGTGAATACCAAAGATAACCTTTATGTAAACGTTCTATCGATGTAACCTTTTAACATATAAAAACCTAATAATACATATAACCTATTACCATGCCTGATAAATAATCCAAAAGCTGTCCGTCCGTCCGTCCGAATGAGTCACCCGTTAGCCGCCTGCTTGACTCCGGCCGTCTGTGAAAATATGGGGCGCAAACTCCCTAGACTGAAAAGTAACTCTATTTATCCGTATCTGTAATCCTTCACAGGTCACGTTTAGGCCCGTTATACACTACTAGTGTCCCTGGTCACTCTAATCTGATCATTACCTGAAGTGAAATGTGATCTTGATCTGCCCGCAGGTGTCAGTCAAGTCCTTGCCTCGAACAGACGAGATCCCCATCGCCATCTGCTCAGAGCGGCACGGCGAACTGCTCGAGGCTTCTTCTACCTCTTCCGCTCCCTCTACCTATCACCACCATCACAGTGCCCAGCGTCAAAGCCAAGGGCCCAGTCATCCTGATCCGGTTGCTTTAGCGGCTGTCTATTCTTCGTCTGACTCGTCGTTCATTCCTGCCGTTGCTGATGCAGCAGGAGGTGAAGGAAGTAATGCTTTTGGGATCGATGAACGACAACACAGTCAATTCATCATTCCAAATTACTCAAGTTCGTCAGGAAAGAAGAGTCAGAGCAGCTTGGGCTTGGAAATCAAATCTGGTGCTCATGAGGAAAAAGATGAAGTGCTCAATCCTCCTCGGCCTCCATCACATGCGGAGGTTTATTCGCTCACACCTCCTCAAAACAGCTCTGCTTCCTTGCTGGTACCTTCAACCTTCGTTGCCTCCGAATCACGTTCCTCTTCAGCTTCGTTTCAAAACGTGTTGCATGCTGTATCATCACCGACAACCAATTCGAATTACCTTTCGTCACCCGCTACCCAATCCCCCTTGTATTACATACCCAATCCTTGTCTGCGCGACGGCGTTACTGCTCACGCTCCTCCACAACACTCCTCTTTACACTCCTCCCCAATGCACCAGAACGTCGCTCAAACATCGTCTAGTACTCTTACCAGCTTCTTGCGGGACTCCAACGGTTCAGCGAATGGAGCAACTGGTTCATCAAACTGCAATGTCGGCTGGTTCAAAGAGGCCAGCAGTTCTGCAAACGGATCCACTAATTTATCCGAGAGCAGAGTAAATTGGTTTAAAGATTCCTGCACCTCATCAAATGGGTCAGGCAGTTCGGCAAGCAACAATGCCAATTCGGTGAACGGCTCAACCAACCTATCGGGATCAACTATTCTACCGAGCGGCAATGTCAGCTGGTTGAAGAACACGACCTGCTCAAAAATTGGATCAAACAGTTCCTCTAGCCGTTGTACGAGTTTGTTGAAGGACGG
The DNA here is from genome assembly GCA_016164225.1 of Gammarus roeselii. Lineage (NCBI taxonomy): Eukaryota > Metazoa > Arthropoda > Malacostraca > Amphipoda > Gammaridae > Gammarus > Gammarus roeselii. Next base: position 21,063 of record SDVV010001098.1, on the reverse strand, counting down.
TCTTTCATTCTCTAATAGAAATTCCTCAGCGGGGTCGCCAACAATTGGCATCCGTTCTAGCCCCGATCCATCCTGCTCGAGTTCTCTGTCTAAAGCAGCGTCTTTGTTGACTGGCGGCCCCCTTCACTCCTCTTCCTCTTTTGACGCCGCCCACGTAGGCCAGGGTTCACCTCGGACTCTATTTACGTGTTCGCCGCCAAGCTCATACCAAGTGCCATTGCCTGCTACTGCAACTACACAGTCAGCAACCTCTCCTGTCGCATCAGCATTTTCAACCGAGCAGTCTTCACCAATACCCGTGTCAAGAGTTGTCTCACCCCCTGTGTCGTTAAAGGAATTTTCCTCTGTAGGACAGATGGCGCCTTCTCAAACGTCTTCGGGGCAGGCGTCGTCAACACAACTGCACTTTCCCTCATCTACAGACTACACATCATTTACCGACTGTTCGTTTTCATCACAAGTGTCGAACTCACCATTACTGTCATGTTCAAAACAGTCACTGTTCACGGGCCCTTTTTCATCTCGGTATTCGGCCACCGCATTGACTTCACCGTCTGTAGTGCCACCATCCCCACCGACAGAGATGCCATCGTCACTGTGTGGTGCAACGTCCCTCTGTTCGGTGACCGTACTGTCGTCTTCACCTGCAACAACTTTGCCATGTTCAATCATTGGAACATCTATTTCTTCGCCCCTACTCGCAATATCAACCTCCCTGAATCCAACTCTGCCATTATCATCGCAGCCATCAGCAACTGTCATTTCATTCCCAGCACTGACGACAGTTGCATCATCATCTGGAGTACAAGTAGCATCATCGTCACCACCAATGACGAATTCATCACTCTTGCCTGAACCTACTCCGGCTGTTACGACACAGATTAGCCGTGGAACCGCCGCTGTTCAACCCGCCAGTGACCCTCACACTGAACTCGCTGCTCATGCGACCATCAGGCCCTGCAAGAAGTGAGTGATACCGAGTTCATAAAAGTATTCTCATTTGTCAAAGTTTCTTCTCAGGTCAGTTGCTAGGAACTCCACGGGTCGATACATGATTCGTGTTATCTTTAATTTGGAGCTTTTTTTCGATGAGGTGTCGTGGACAAACTAGACTCTTTGTCTATCTTTCCTTTTTTCTGAATTAGACGGAATTACCATCACCAGAAGCTACACAATTTTATGAGATGTACTCTTGAATGTATTTTTCTGTGGTTGTACGTCACTGATTTTTTTTAAATACATAGCTATAGTAAGATGTAGACTTCTACATCGGAGTAAACTTCTAGGCATTAGAGTAACGTGCTGTGACGTCATAACATGGTTCCATATTTGACGCCAGTGGAAGTTGAATCTCTCCTATCTTTCATTCATAGGAACGGCAGGGACGCCTTATGAATTCGTTCATTGCGCCTTTCAACTTGGTGTAATAGACTGTACTCTTATCGATTCTATTTTCACCGATGGCTGCCGTTGTATATTTATTCTGCCACCATGGCGCTTTGTCGCCGGCAAACCGCCACCAAGGGGTTTGCCGTCGGCAACCAACGAGGCAATCCCGTAGCCACCGAGCACCATTCTCCCATTGTATCTCGTTGAGGCTATTCTTCCCAAGCAGTTGAGCGCTGAGTACGCATTTTCACTGCAAGGGGCAAGACTTGTCTGGCCCAACAGGGTCGAGTGTAGCTACTCGTTAGGGGTACCTGACGCGAGGGTTTGCGTGCCCACTCCAGAAAAAAAATCGGAGAGGTGCGCCTCGCGGTAGGTTGGATTAGTCATGTACAGTCATATAGCTACTGTGACGGTTTTAGGTAAAAAACACATAGCTGCCGCACCGCAATGAGTGTTTGTGTGGCGTTGAATTTTGGGTTGATTTCGAGGAGAGTGGTGGGGAGGCTGTTGGATGTGCGGGTGTTGAGAGGGGAGTGTGGACCAATGTATTTTCATCTGCCGGGGAAGAAAAATTGAGAGTGGAGCAGGGGTGGAACGGGAACAAAATAGTGGGTAAAAGAAGAAAGGTAGTAAAAGGGTCACCTGAACGCGGCAAGCTGAGTTGCGGAATCCCAGCAGGCATAACGTATGTGATGTGCGCCGTTGGGCGCGTGTAGGAAGAAATGTTGCGAGTGGTGGAACAATGAGGGTAAAATGGCGGTGGCGCGGACGAGAACAGCATTTGAGGAGTAGTTGCAAGCGCGGTCTGTGACAACTATATAAACAGAGAACAAAAAATTGGTGAAGCGTGTGGTAGGAGAGCAAAGGGGGACGTCGATGCTATGCGGGTAGGCGGTTGTGCGATAATTTTGAGGACTCTAAAATGCTCAGAAAGAGCTATGTGGGTGAGGACATTGAAGTCGGGAAAGGCGGAAGTAGTGGAAAATGTAACCAGCTGCAGGGTGTTGATGGAAACTGGTGATGTACGGAAGTGGTTAGCTGAGTATTTTGAGGAGCTGCCGAATATTTGAGGCTGTCAGAGATGCCGACCGTTTTTAGGAGCAAGTCTGAGAAATGCCTCGCAAAGACAAAAAATGTGTTCTGGGTCTTCATGGATCTGGAAAAATTATACGAAAGGGTCGACCGTAAGGAGTTGTGGAGACGAGCGTAATCGGTGTCCGCCTACACAGAGTAATTAAAGGAAGTTGTGTCTTTCGAGCATGGTCTCTAGAAACAGAGGTAAAATCTCGAGTGAAGGAAGGTTGTAGCGTGACGGGTGCACTGAAAGGTGTCATGAGCTGCAGGTATGGAACCAAAAAGGAGGGTTGTATGAGGGGGATGCTGTACCAACTGTGGTAATCGGGGCTGAGGCGCGTTGGCCAAAGAAAGAAGAAAGTTGATTATATTCGTTATATGTTTAAGAGGCATGTCCCGAGTGATGCTGAGGACTTGGATCAATGATTTTGTTCCAATTAGAACGGGAATGTTGAATAGTTTTTAAAACAGTAGGTTCACGTGTGCTGAGGTGGTTTGGTCTCATGATGAAGATGGATGACGGGAGATTGGTGAAACGGTGATGAAAGCGGCGGTGAGTTGACAATGGTGTTAAGTAGACGGAAATTTTAGTGGATGGATGTCGTGACGCAGATTTTAAGGAGGAGGGACATCAGTGTGGAAGTGTATGAGAGTGCAAAGAAAAGGCTCATGTGGAGAAAGTTTGTGAATGGTTGAAATTGGACGCGCTTAGCTGCTCTTCCCAGCCCTTGGCGTCGCGTTGAGAAACGAAACGGAATGGACGGGGATAGGGAGGGCCCGGCAATTATCGCTGCAGTGATCTCGAACCTCACTCCTGTTTCGGAGTGAGTGTTGCGGGGTCATGATCGGGCCCTTTAGCGTTAAAGGGCTATAGCTTGAAATGTGCGTGAGTGCATATGAGGAGTGTGAGGTTCATCTACCCGTCGGCTACTCTCCTCCTACCCATGCTAGGTTATTCGACCTTGCGTCTGTATCTGCAACACAAGAAAGAGCTGTCTATGACGGTGAGTCTTAAGATTCATGGGTCCACCTTCTGATCCGTGAATTTTCAAGTAATCAAAAACTGACTGCCAAGCATAGGTAATTTGAAATACCTGCTACTGCACTTCTATTCATAAAATCTGGCAGGCATTGTTCCCAAAAATTCAAGGCAGCCTGCCACAGTCGTAGCCAGTTGAGACTAAATTCTTTTATATGAGGGCTTAGAACGGAGGCGCTATGGGATACCTCTAGAATAGAGCTCATGTCCGTTAATCGACTTTTCACTTCATGCGACCGTCTGGCAGGGCTGCACCTTGTACGTAGTGGTGATAAAACCCCAACTGGATTATTCTCCTAAAGCAAGATTAGGTCCCTTCTAGCATTTTGGACCCCTGCAAGATTTACGGTACAAATCGGGAAATCTTTCCCCACCGGAACTGGGAACGGCTATCAAGCACTCCTACAGATATAAACACTAGGCCGCGTCCCCCAGAAAGGAGGGTGGCCGACGGCAAGGCGCACCTCACACCCTCATACGCTCACACTCACACAACTTAGCCCGTTTGTGCTAAACGGTCCGGCCGGTACCCCCGCAACATACACTCTGAGTCACGAGTCCAGTTCGAGGATCCATCGTCAGCAGCAGGGTCCGACAGTTTTCACAGGTTTACCCCTGCCGCGTCATAATAGCCGGCCCCCCCCACCAACGACCATCCCGACAGCGGGATGCTAAGAGCGGGAAAAAGTAACTGAATTCATCACTAGAAAAATTTCAGTCCTCACCAGGTATACGAGTTCAGTACGCAAGTTACTTAGCCATCCAGCACCACAAAAGTTGTGATTCAAACTTTCGTGGGTATTGTACTGTTTAGTGCCGACTACCAATCCCTCTGTTTATCACTGTTATCGAGAGACAGCTCAGTAACCGTACTCAAGATGTTAGCGAGAACATCCCAACAATTTCGTTGGGAGACTTATGTAACTGAACAGTGAATTCTCCCAACGAAATTGTTGGTATGTTCTCTCTACCATGTCCTCTACTGCACTATCCCCGTTTTAATTCAAACAACGCCATTTTTAATCTTATCCCTCCGCTTCACTCCGGACATCCTTCTCCAATATTTTCATCTCCAAACATTCAACTTTCTTCTCTCTTCGGATCTTGCTCCCTGGGTTTCTGCCCCTACAGCTCAGTTGGACAAAACCCTCTAAGCTTCTATACCCTATCTCCTACAACCCATGAAACTCTCACATGCATCCAACACTTTACACCCTTTCTACTTTTCAGATTTAACCTTGGTTTCCACTTATCTAGTCTCCACATGGAAGCCCAGTCACTTAAAATACTGATAATTCTACAATAACTCGTCATTACAGATTTTGCTGGCATCGTCTTACCTCTAAGTTCTCATTACTTTCGTCCTCTGGAACACGCAGCTTCTTAACCCACAAAGTTAATCCAGATAGCAACAAGACACTCTAACACACCACTAAGCCGGTCACCCCTTTATCATCTCCCACCTCCCTCTATCTCAACACGCGCGTGTCGGTGGGTATCGAGGACTTCGGGCGATGCATTGGCGCGGTTTCCACCACCGCAGGTGGGAGCCGGGGCTAAGCAACGACAACAACAACTTTTTCGAATCTGTCACCAGTGCCGTGTCATACGCAAATAACGACCGGCACCACTGCCAGCTCCGTTCATTTGCTATTAGAACTCTAAACCTCTACCAAACACACTCTGGCTCACCTCTCTGACCACTCAATCCATGTAGCAACTGAACTGCCAGGGAGATGCAACGCAACTCTATATCAGTCCCTCATTCAGTGGGAACCAAGCGCTCGCCTCGCTCCCTGATCTGACTTATGCTTTGCTGCCATCGTAGACTCTGTGAACTGCTCTAAACAATTTTTGGCCTACTCCACGCAAACGTACATCCTTCACAACTCCTCCCTGTCGACCCTATTGTATGTCTTTTCTATAACCATGGCGGCCCAAAACGTGAATCTGAGATGCCACCTAGCAGTGAAAATAAATGTGCTAATTTATCCAGACTCGGCGGAGGAAAAGTCTATTGTAAGTCACCAAATTGAAAAGCGCAATGCTTGTTTTCTTCTAGAGTTGCTGCTATTCCCAGGAATGTAATATATATCAAATTATGAAAGATCTCTCTGACGTTTCTGGAACTACACGCTGTTACCGTCCGTAACTCAAAATCCAAATAGTGTACTCCTTGTCTACGTCTATTATACGACAACTAGGATCGTTTTCCTATGTCATATCGTATATTGCGGCGTATTATTCTGCGATAAAATTGATTACGATTGTTTTCTCTGCCTGGTCTCCAGAAATTGCAATTGATGTTCAGAGCGAGATAGAAATTGTTTGTATTAAGTATATATTTTTTTACTTCCTCTAAAATGCAATATGAACCATCCCCACTTCTCATCATTTTTTATAGTTCTGTTGAATTAATGGAGTTTTGTTGCAATAGAATGTATTTAGTTTTTGCATCACTAACGACAGATAACCCGTTCTGTGGGCTGAACAGTCCGCTGTTCCTAGACGCTTGATCCTTGTGACACCCGTGCGCACCCGTGACAATCGCCTTAGTGAACCCAATCATTACAACCTAAATTTTGTCTATAGCTTGATGTAGCGCTAGTTACTGGTTTGACGTTTGACGTATAAAGGACGCTGACTCTTATCTACTCTAATATCTTGTTAACCTCCTGTACCCAGGAGGTTAACCTAATGCTTACCGAGTTCCCTCAGAGGCAATTCAGTGCGGAACCACTCCTCAGCTACCTCCAAGAAACCGGCCTACTAACTGAAATCTGATCTTTTGTGAATTGATCATATTTAATCTTACTTACCAATAAACTCCACGAAGGACCACCGTTTTCTTTGCTCACTTTGAGTGGAACACATTTGTGACCTTTATATATCCCTATAAACAGTAGTGACCTAAGCATGCCGTGAGTCAAAACAATTCCGGAGACTGAGGATGATTAGTCGATGACTTGATGCAGCGCTAGCTGCTGGTTTGACGTTCGGTGCCAGAAGGACATTGACTCCAGTGCACTAGAAAGCCTTGACACTCTAATCTAATCTAACCTCCTGTGCCGTTTTCCCAGCGAGGAACTCCGCGTGTGTGTAATGCGAGGCCAGCTGGAGGAGAACAGCAACAGCAGCCGTGGCTCCTCTCCTGACCTACTTGGGGAGAGTCTCCTCGACCCCCCGCACGCATCTCGCATTCCCCGCTGCTACCAGTCACCATCACGCTCCGGGTCACCTTCCCGCGAGACTCCTGATCACATCATGTGTCGCCCTCGGCACTACTCGGTGTCCGAGATCCGCATTACGCCCACCAATTATATAACTAATCTCAAATCGGACGGGTTGGATCTGGGACCAAGAAGAACCAGTCGAGATAAGGAAGGGGGAGACAGGACTCTGCAGCCGCAGGTTGTGGTGGGTAGGACCCCGACAACCTCGGCCTACAACCCCATGGCCTGGACACAGTCCCGTTACCCCACTGGAACTGCCCCACCCGTTCACCATCTCCACCAACAGACGTTGCACCATCAACAGTACCATCCTCACCACCACTTCCATTATCATCAACCTAGCGAAACATCTAGTCACCAGGCTCAAGTAACGTCTATGCAAACATCGTTACCTCACCAAGACCAGATGCCAATACGGTCGCCTTCCCAGGTGGTGATGCGACCTGATTCTCAAAATGAACAGCATCATCAGAAAGACACTAGGTACAGCGTTCAAGAGAATCTTGAGAACCTTCGAAACATTCAGAGAAATGAAAAACCACCTCAGAGTACAAAGCCTTTCCTCCAGTCTTCCTCTCAGTTCCTGAAACACTCTGAGTCCAAACTTGCAGGACCGCCTTGCGATGAGGCGACGAAGTCGTGCTTTGATCTCAAGGACCAAGTGAATCTGAAACTGGATCTGTTACGTGACCTGTCCTCCGGAAGCATCAACGACACGATGCTTCCACCCGAGGAATGGAGCCCGCGTAGCCGTGACTTACTTCTCCAACATATAGGAGGAGGTGGCACCAAACGAAAGGTGGACACCTGGGAGGACGTGCCCGGAAACACAGCCAATAAGGGACGGAGAAAAGACCACCACCTAGTCAATAGCACTCCTAAAAACTCGGTAAGATACCAATTTTTTTACAATAAAACTCTTAAACATCCATTATCTTATTGCTAACTTGAATTTGTTTGAGTGTGAGTGTAAGAGAGGAGTGTGAGGTGCGCCGTGCCGTCGCCCATCCCCCTTGCTGGGAAATTCGGCCTAGTGTCTGTATACGTTGCATAAATTTGTTCATTTTTGCCTCCCCTCATTCTCACTATGAACGTTTTCAGGACGGCAACGATGAACAATCAGGAAGCATCGGTAATGGCAGTGGCAGCTTTGACCTAACTCCGAAGGAGACCCTAGAGATACTGTCCGTGCTACATCAGCGAGAACCTTATCGTCAGCGCTGCGGCGCCCGGCAGATTCACCAGGGCCTTAAACGTACCAGACACTTTGACGAGAAGAATGGCTCTTCCGGGCTGCACTCGAAAGAACCACACCCTTCATCGTTTCTTCCTAGTGACTCGTCCATGGATCAGGTTCAAAATGGCAACAATAGAGGTTCTCTAGCGTCTCCATCGAAGTATGAGCTCAATAAGTATCGCTCCTCTGCTGAGACCAACAGTGACGATGAAGAAGAAGAGTGTAGAGAAGAAAGCGAGGGAGAGAATTGGGTCGCTTCTCAGAATGAAAGTATCTGTGACCACGTTGATTTGATTGAATCTCCGACATTCGCTGACGCAGTTAGAAGTAAAATGCAAGTTCATTGTGCCACGAGTGATAGTGTATCAAATGTTGCCAAATGTACCCAAAATGAATTTTCTAAAAACACTCGCAATGGGACGTCAAGCAACGGCGTTTCCCGGAACGATAATAATAAGTTAGGAAGTAGTAAATCTACTGAGAGCCTCAATCAACAGGTCGCTGCCATTGGTGAAAGAGTTCGCAGAACTCTGAACTTCGACAGAGATGACTACGACTCTTCCAGCAATGGCGTCAGTGATTCTAATGGTGGGGGTTCAGTCAAACGATCTCATCCTCAGTCAAACCTTTTAAAGTCTCTCATGAAGAGATCTTATCAAGTTAGTTCTGAGAGTTCATGGAGCATTTGCAAGCAAGCTAAAGCTGACAGTAACAACGACGACTTCGTAGAGTGCGCTTCACCCACCGCCAACGGCAACACAACTAATGCGGAAAAGCTCTTAAGTTCTCCAGCAAGCAATGGCTCTTGTGAGGCTGCAATTGTGGCTGCGTCCCTTCGGCCTGAGAGTCCAGGAACGCTCCTCGGAGATGCGGAGGTGGCTCAGATCACTGCCGATGCTATCTACTCACCTCCAGGAGCGCTAGGCATCCCTACACCTAACTCAGCCGATAATACTGCCAAGAGCAAAATGATGCGCTCGTCTCTTGATTCTGCTTTCCACCTCAAGACAGGCCTGCCCCTAACTTCGTCACCAGCCCCTCTAAGGAAAGGAGGCTGCAGGTTCGATTACGATGCCAGCCTCACGTCTGTCGCAGCCATCAAAAGGTCCACGTCGTTCCACAGCAGCGCCTACCATGCTGGCGTAGCGCTGTTGCGCGGTGCGGAATGCGAGTGCGACGAAGACGCGCTGGAGGGTGGCGGGTGTGGCGGCGGATGCCGGCCCGCCCTCTACTCGGCCTCTGCGCCAGCCACCGTCACCGCGTCCAACCTACTCGGCACCTTCGAGGAGTGCGTTCTGCACGGCCGCCTTGAGCCTGTCTCCACGGTCCATGGCTTCCACGCCGAGATTGCGGCTTCCGGCGCCTTCTGCCCGGAACACGCCGTCAAGCCTGTCACCGTATTCTTCTACACGCTCTGTGATAATGACCATTTCTCTTCTCCTTACATGGTGAGTGAGAGCTTGTGATTAACACTCTTCACTATGTATCACGCAAGTGTCTGTTGAACGTGAGACTAGTGCTTATAACCTAATATGACAGAATTATATCTTTTGGCAATTCAAGCTGTTACTGTTACAATGGGTTTTACTCCTAGTTACCGAGTTCTACGTCCGTTGTCAGAAGCACATTTACTCCTGTGTACTACAAAAGAAATCCTTGCCATTCTAATTAACTAAATTCTAATAGCTAACCTTGGTCAATTTAATCTAATGTATTTACAAAATTTATTGTTCCAGGGCCACATAGGCCTCGAGAAGAAAGGTTACCGCGTGCCTAGCAAAGGAACGGTTCAAGTTACGCTGCTGAACCCACTCGGTACGGTCGTCAAAATGTTCGTGGTGATGTACGACCTCAGCGACATGCCGCCTAACTCGCGCACCTTCCTACGACAGCGGACGCTCAATATGCCCGTAGGAGCCTCTGATCAGCACCCAGACGCCCACCAGTGGCTGCGCTACCTCATCCACCTCAAGTGAGTGACCGTCTGCTGCTGCAACACATGTCACATTGAAGACCCTGAGCCCGTTACTATCATTTATTCAATTCAAGTCTATTAATGTCCCGTGAAGCTTGTGTTTAAACATTCTTGTTCAAACCTGGATCGTCAGTCATTAACATACTGGATATGCGTGAGTGGAGAACATTTGCTGATGAATGAATTCTGTTGCGCCTCTGAAGCGCTTTACAGCACCTGACGTCTTGTTGAGAAACTGGGTGGACGTGGGTGGGATAGGAACCGACAATTATGACGCACCCGGGGTAAACCAGCGAAAACTGTAGGGCCTTGCTGCTGACACTGATCTCGGACCTCATTTCTGACCCAACGTGTGTGTAGCGGGGTCCTGGCTAGACTCTTCAGCGCTAAAGGGCTCAATTTTGGTATGTGTGATAGTACATGAGACGAGTATGAGGTGCGCAGTGATGTCGGCCGCCCAACTTTTGTATGATTCGGCCTTGAGTCTTTACCTGCACTGGTTCAAGAAGAATGATCATGTAGATATAGAAAGAAGATGCAAGATGAAAATAGCTTTGGAAGGACCCTGTAAAGCTCTGATACAGAGAGGGACCCGCTATGTATAGGAGGTAGGGCGAAGTAAAAACGAATACTGGTGCAGGTGGGTGGGTTACCCCACCTCACGATGCTCTACGGTATAGTAATAAGCGAGCACAAGAAACAATGATCTGTTCGTATAGCTAAGTTCATGTAAACCCATTTTAATCGATGTGTTGTTCTTGTATGCACAAACGTGCGTATGTACCATTGTTGAATTGTTGGCATAATTTAAATTTTGGAATAGTCGAGGTTTTCGCTCGCAAAAGAATGCGAACCTCAGAATCGATAAGCTTCGTGCCTTACGGCGGAGGTTGCGATGACTCGTGTCTTGGCGCCAATGGAGATAGGTTTATAATCTAACGAGCGAGGAGCAGTTATAAGTGCTACATGAATTACCAGCATTGTAATAGAGAGGGTCCTCACCTGAGGTACCTCTGTATAAGGGCCATCAATGAAAAATACAAGATGGCTGCGCCGGATATTTGATAGATTTGCTCTGTTGTGCCTGGATCACAGCTCCCACCGAGATGTGCGGAGACCAACAGGTGTGGGGACTACAGGCCGCAGCGCTACGGCGATATACAGATACAGACACTAGGCCAAATCCCTCAGAAAGGGGGGTGGCCGACGGCAAGGCGCACCTCACACTCCTCTCGCACAACTTGACCCTTTCTGCGCTAAAGGGTCCAGCCGGGAGATCCCGCTACACACCCTCCGGGTCATGAATGCGGTCCGAGCTCAGTGTCAGCAGCAGGGCCCGACAGTATGACTGGTATACCACCGCCGCGTCATGATGACCTTGTTCCCTCCACCCACGAGATGCCAAAGGCGGGAAAGCACATAAGGACAGCGTCAAAAATCATCCATTCTTAATCATTCTTTACTCTGCACTCACGCCTATTCATTGCATGCTCTCTCGCTACCTCCACACTCAAGTTTCTCCTTCCTAACGCCTGCACCATCCATCCATACTTCGGTGTCCCTCTAGGCCTACGTCCACTCGCCTCTGCTTTCAACACCCTTTTCCCCAATCTCCTTTCATCCATCCAATCCATCTGAGAACACGCGAATCTACGCTGTCCTCTAACTTCTTCACCATCCCCGTTCTAACTCGCATCATGTAGTAACTGATCCTGTCTCTCTGTGTAACATCAGCCATGCTCCTCAAAAACCTTATATCGAAGACATTCAACCTCCTCTCTTCTTCTCTCACCCCCCAAGTCTCAGCTCCGTAGAGCTCAGGTGGGACAACTACACCCCCCTCATACAGCTATCTCTTTGCTTCCATCCCACATGTCCTACAGCTCATTACACTCCTCAGTGCACCCAACACTTTACTCGCGACTTCACTTCTGTTTCCACTAGTTGAGCCTTCTCCGCGTGAGAGCCCAGATACTGAATCCGTCACCACTGCCATATAATTCGCAAACAATAACTGGCTGAACTGCCATCTTCGCCTATTCGTTTCGAACAGCCCCAATCCATGACCCAATACATTCGCATTCACCTCCCTGACCACTCCATCCATATAAAGGTTGAACAACCAGGGAGGCATAACGCAGCCCAGTTTCAGACCCACTTCCACTGTAAACCATTCACTTACCTCGCTCCCCACTCTGCATGCTCTGCTGTCAACGTAGAAACTCTGAACTGCTTCAAACAGATTTCCGCCCACTTCATACAAACGCAATACCCTCCATCCCGCTTTCCTGTTAACACTTTCGTAGGCCTTTTCCCAATCCATGAAGGCCCGGAACACATCCTTTTCCTTCCCAAGGTACTTCTCTCAGACTGGCCTTACCGCAAAAACATGATCGGCACACCCACTACCACTCCTAAAGCCACACTGTTCCTCTCCAATTGCGCCATCCGTAGTCTGTAAATCTTTAGATCAGCACTCGCCCGTACAACTTACCGATCACGCATAATGAACAGATAGCTACCTCATGAGTTGCAGCACTCATATTTACCACGCCCGCGTGGGGCCGCCTGGCCTCACCGGCCATTTGGCAATCGTTACGGAAGCAAAGAGAGGGCTGTATGTGGGTGTTGTTGTCCCAACTGTGCTCTACGGAGCTGACACTTTGGGGGGTGAGAGCAGAGGAGAGAAGAAGGTTGAATATTGTTGAGATGAAATGTTTGAGGAGCATGGCTGGAGTAACGCTGAGAGACCGGATCACCAACGACGTGGTTCAAATCAGAACAGATGGTGAAGAAGTTGGAAGACAGAGTGGATTCGCGTGTTCCGAGATGGTTCGGGCACATAGAGAGGATGGATGAAAGGAGATTGTTGAAAAGGATTATGAATGAGGAGGCGAGTGGTCGCAGGCCTAGAGGTAAACCGAAGTTTGGGTGGATGGATGGTGTGAAGCAGGCGTTGGGAAGGAGAAACATGAATATGGAGGTGGCGAGAGAGCGTGCAATGAACAGGCGTGAGTGGAGAATGGTTGATTTTGACGCAGCTCTGATGTGCTTTCCCGCCCTTGGCATTCCGCTGTCGGGATGACCGTGGGTGCGGGGCTCGGCCATTATGACGCGGCGGGGGTAAATTAGTGAAAACTGTCGGGCCCCGCTGCTGACAACAGATCCTCGGACTGCACTCGTGACCCAAAGTGTATGTTGCGAGGGTACCGGCCGGACCCTAAAGCACAAAAGAGCTAAGTTGTGTGAGTGTGAGCATATGAGGGTGTGAGGTGCGCCTTGCCGTCGGCCACCCCCCTTTCTGGGAGATGCGGCCTAGTGTCTGTCTCTGTACTCTACCACTCTTTAGGCACTTGGTCGCAACGCAATCCAAACCGGGGGCTTTCCCTGTTTTTATCACCTCTACCGCCTCCTGCACCTCTTCCCTAGTAATGTCCGCAACAAGTCTTTCTCCAAACACCGGCATCCGTGCACCCCCACCCACAGCAACAATGTTATCCTCGACATTCAACAACCCATCTAAATACTTTGCCCACCATTTCCCGTACAACACCACTCTCCGTCAACAACTAGCCGTTTTCATCTTTCAGCGCCTCTGTCTTTCCGGTCTCTCCTTTCTCACCCTCTTACCATCTTTCCAGAACCATCTACCCCACCTGGCATCAGCGTCCCTTTTGGCTCATTTCACCACCCACTCTACCTCTTTCCTAAGTAAAGTGAACTATGACAAATTAAATGAATCTTCGTAAAGTTCGTCTTAGGGTCGCGCAATCTTTTTGTCTACTAATATATGTATTCATACATTGGATAGCGGTTAATACCATGAACAATACATTCTTAATTCAAAATTATTACATCTCGGTTTTCCTCCCCCAGGTTCGCAAGCTCCAAGTCGGGGAAGGTTTACCTGCACACAGACATTCGGATGCTGATCTTTCGTAAGAGCGACGCGGACGCTGCGGCTGCCATGCGTCCCACGGGCCCTCCATACGAGCTGCGCTCCTTCACACACGGCCCCTCACACCCTAAGTACTCTCCCCGAAAATAGTCAACTCCTTTCCCGTTGCTGCTACCTATACTCAGGGATGCACGATCCTTCACTCCATAAGTACACTCCCCTGTTGGCATTCGAGTTACCGCGTCACTGGGCTGCACTCTCCTATTACCTGAACTTTCCGAAAAAATAATTTATCTTAGTATGCGCCTCTACAGATTAGGACACGTCGACATATGTTCCGCCTCCTCTGACATGGATCTGGTATCCCTCTGTAAGTAGGGGCCCGCGTACACAGGCGTTTGTCTTTTCTGCTCTGTGGACTGATCACGGAACAAGTCTCAACCCATAGTACCGGTACTCTTCCACACCGAGCACGGTCCTCGTGTCTCTATCGCGTTAGTCATTCCAATCTCGTGCCCAAAGCACTCGCCTCTGACTTGTGAACCTGTGTTCCTTACCTTCGAGAGGAGTTGAGGTGACGCAATATTACGGGGTAAGGGCACTATCAAGATGAGTACGATTTGAGCACTACTGAGGACTTGAGCCACTCGTTCTGCACACTAATTAATTCGACTATTATCTACTGGACAAGACGCTTGAAGACAGGAAACCGAGGCTATTGTCATCTTTGCATCGACTGTTTCAGTATGAATTGTACATTTGCCAATTTTCTTCTGTAAATTTTCTCGTAAATATTATTATTAATAAAGTTAATTGATCCAACGATGGTTATCTAATATCTGTATAAAAAAATCCTATATCTGCATTACCCTTTGCCAACTGAGACTGGAATACTCTTTCGATGTAATTATTCTTGATTGATAAACCAAAGCTCTGCATAATTATGGCGACCAGTCTTTGAGTTTTCTCGAAATTTGCACCGGTATATCGATAGCCCCCTGACGGTGGGATCGTCAACGGATTTTTTTGGCAGGCGCGTCCTCTTCGTTGGTTGGATGGTCTGGTCGCCCTACTCCGTGCCAACCACTTTACTCTTGGGTGTTGTCGCTGCAGAACCCGTAACTTTAAATGCATGTTCATTTTTTTTAAACGTCATCTTAACTAACAATTCGACACCATGTCACTCCAGTCTAATAATTTAACATCACTGATATGATTGTATGTTTGAATTCATAAATCTTATTATAAGTTAATGATATCTTTCTTGGCTGATCTTTGATTTAGTTGTAGACCTCAGCCGAAAATGTTCTGCGAAACTCAAAGCTGACTACTAGCATCTAGATGCGTTGTATTGACAACCAAAGCTGATTGCTGGCGTCTAGAAGTGTTATATTGACAAACAAAGCGGATTATTAGCATCCAGATGTGTTGTATTGACAACCAAATTTTCGGGAGATCAATTCTTGGTAGATTGGTAGCTATCCGACTTTTCGTTATAACTCTGATTTTGAATGTGATTTGCTTTCACAAGCCATAGTGTAAGTGGCAATTTATGTAGAAACGAGTCGTCGTCACCGACTATTGTTATTACTTCGATCATCGCTATGAAAACTATCACATCTTTTTCACAAACTCATTCATTAGAGTCTGTTAAAGTGTCAGATGTGGTTGAATAATTGGGCGGTATTAAAAAGTCCCTTCCCTTTTAGGTGTAATGCTTCAGAGGTTACTCAACACCTATAATGCATTGCTCGCATGGTGCATCCGTTATTAAATAACCAAAGGATCCCTACAAACAGAAAATTCGACTTCCTATGTTCGGTTTAAGTGACCAAACTGGTTACTGAGTTTCTTATGTTCGGTTTAAGTGACCAAACTGGTTACTGAGTTGCTTATATTCGGTTTAAGTGACCAAATTGGCTAGAGTTGCTTGAAATGAAGTACTTTGCTAGTCCTCCATTTAAATTGTATTTGGTTTTTAATCAGTCATATTCCCTAATGTGCGGCGATAGCAACGCTCTCCCCACGCATTTACTTGCTGTCCTATGTTTATTTTGTTCCAATGCCACTTTGCCTTGTGAGTATTGATATAAGATATCTGCTCTCATTATTCAAGTATTCAAGTTGAGGGCTTCAATTTTAAACCTTTGTATAGTTAGCTTTCGTCATTCTGCTGTGTGTGAAGTTGCGGTGCTGCGCATCAGCCACTAGGCACCGGCCTTTGAGAATGGCTCTGCTCTGCGGAGGGGTACCACTCTAGTGCCTGCTGAGACGTGCTCCTGCAGTGCCTGCTCTGCACGTGTCCAACGTAGTATCTGCAACAAAATGTCCATGGCCCCGTTACTCCCATCAAACTACGCTATTGCCATACATTATTTTGGAAGTTTGAAACAAGGAGAAAGCTGTTTTCAGAGCCGCACATCGGGTCGCTGCTGACAAATTTCAAGTCTAATTGGGAGTATACTATGTCCCCCTCTTATGTTTGACAGAGCATTAAAGGGGTTAAAAACAATATTTTTATAGAAAAAAAAAATCTCTCAACCAGTTTTCTGTCATCTAGTATTCCGAGCTAAAAACTTGAAAGCAGCCAGCATTCCCTTTGTGAGCATTCCATCGTCGAACTCAGAGAGGGCATACTAGGCATGTTTCTTAATTCGTTTAGAGACCCGGACAGTCAAACCGATCATGCTTGATTGTGTTGGACAGAAGTCGAGTAAACTTATCTGAATCACGCATGGTGCCGTCTTCTGATGTTACTGCACTGCCAAACTCGCGATAAGCTGTACATAATACTCAGGGTATTAAACATAAGGTAATAAGTAGGTTCTGACCTGCACGACGGGATCGTCCAGATGAACGGGTTAAAGAAGCGAGGAAGACGTCTTGAGTCACGTTTGCCAAACGAACTAAATGGATTGAAGTCGACTACGGATTACTTAACCATGATTGGTAAAAAGACCTTCAGTGCGTTAAAAATCCCTGGAACTCTAACTAGTACCGAGACTGGATAGTAATAGTCTAGAAGGACAGCGGATAGGGATAAATTGTCCAGTAAAGAGACTGGATGGAGGGCATCTAAACGGCCCCAACACTGCACAGTCAATGAATAACGATAGTTTATCACTTAACTGCCCAACTCAGCTAATTTGTGATATAAATAAATCTTGACTAGCTATTGCCTAAAACTTGAACTCAGTTTTGGTTGCGATGCCGCACAATGAGATGCTCGCCGACGAGAAATGGGTTGAAGCCAAGTTCATTCCTTACAAGTTGGGGTATACTATTACAACCTATTCTGAAAACTACTTCTTACGTGGAGTTCAGAAAATTAGTTTCTATAGTTTGAGAAGTATTGTTTTGTGTGCTCAACTCCATTTTTCAAGGCATTGAAAATGTAAAGCGAGAATGAACTTTTCTGCTTCTGATCTGCCATTCGACGTTTGGGCTTTTTAGTACATCAACTCTGTTACCCAGTAACCCTCGATACAACAATCTGTCTTCCTCTGTTCGCTTATAAACAAGTCCTGTAGCTACTCTCTTGGAACTGCTGAGACCGTTACGTTTATATATCTTCTTAACTTTACTGATGTTTCAAATGCTATACTATTGCGAGCAAATTACGACTGGTCATTGCAAGTGTCATCCATGAACAGGGTTGAGCGTCCAGAAGAGAGGGTGCTGTTTGCAAGCTCCAGCTCGTAAATTAAGCTTTTCGTCATATTAGTTCACAAAATTTGTCCATTTGGGTAGAGCAGCGGGCTGTTGCTCTGCCTGACTAAGTTGTATCCTAAGTTATTATTTTGTGTTCAAAGTCTGTCATCTACTTCCGTGACTTTCTTTGACAGTCGAACTACTTTTATTTGGAAGTGGAATAATTTTTTATCAGGCTCAACTTGACATTGGAATTTATTACAGTAGATATGTTGCACAGTTGGAGTTGGTAAGATGACCATTAATGTAGGGGTACCAGGCTCGGTGTGCAATTTAGTGTACTAAGAGGAATTAAATGAGACATGACTTCGTTCAAGACGCTTTGATTTCAGCACATCACCATTGATCATGTCAGTGTGGTGAAAGAGTCGTCACACTATTTCAGCACATGACCATTGATGATATTAGTGTGGTGAAAGAGTTCTCACACTATTTCAGCACATCACCATTAATCATGTCAGTGTGGTGAAAGAGTTCTCACACTATTTCAGCACATCACCATTGATCATGTCAGTGTGGTGAAAGTTCTCACTATTTCAGCACATCACCATTGATCATGTCAGCGTGGTGACAGGTTCTCACACTTTTACGGCAATGTGTGATGTGCTGCAGACGTCGATACACCTTAGTGTGGCAGGTCACACCAGTGTAGAGCTACATCTCACTTGTGTCTTCACTGTTCATCTCGCAGTTTAACTTTTGTCGTCTCTCTACTTCTAAAAGGATTCATCCTCCAAGCCTTGCTATATTCAAGCAAACCTGATTTATTGCACGAATCTTATCATTTTTCGCAAAAAAATAACTTCAGAAAGTTGCGCGTACCGAAGTGTATCTGGCACTTGATAAGAAAAAGTTCATACCTTCAAGCTAAGATTTAAATTGTAACAACCTAAGTGAAGCTCGTTTTCCAATTAAAGCCTGCTCTGGAGAGCCTGAGTGACAATAGCTTGGTCAGCATCTTTGTTCCTGATCTCTTACGTTTTGAGCAGACTCGCTGCAGCTCGAGAAGGTGTGGTAATGAGCGCTCTTGTGATACTATTGCCTGCATTGCTGACCAGACACTCTTTCACTTTGGATGAATAAATTATTCAATCGGCTTTGGGAAACGGTTGAGTTCCGAATAGCCTGATTGGAAAGAGATTTCTTGTTTGTACAGTATAGATTATATTTATTCATGTGTTTGAGATTAATATAGCTAAAATCATTTAATTAGTGTGGCATGTAGCTACATACCTTGTGGAACTGTGACGCGATTCAATTGAACTGAATTTATTTTGTAAGGCACATAGCTTCACAATATATATAATTCATTTTAGGTTTATTTTTTGTCTCTTCCTTCTGTGTCTGTAGTGATGTTTGAATGTCAGGATATGTGTTAGATGGTTTGAAAGTCGAGCAATATTTCATTGGCTAGTGATGAAGTTGATGGTGGCGGTGATACCTCGTTGCGTAACTTGTTGTGGTGCCCCCTTCAGGAGTGCGTTCAATCTGAGTATTGGGTAAAAGCATCTTGTCCTGCGCCTTACGGTGGAGCCTACAGAAGTTAACGACCGAGCTCGGGTGCAGACGAGTCCTTTGATCTGACTAATCTAATATCTCGCCCTATGTTACGAGGTAGTCGTGGCCATGCCCATCCATCCACCCATACTTCGGTCTACCTCTAGGCCTACCTCCACTTGCTACCGCCTTCATCAACCCTTTTTCGTTGCCATACTTAGTAAACTATTTGCATTCGTCTCTCGCTGTGTGATTATACTTGGTTGGTCGCGTTGAGGAGGTGGCGTGATTTTTTTTAATTTTTGGGTTGTATCGTCTTGCTATTCGACACTGTTCGAGGCTAGTATGGACATTGTCTGGTCAATGAAATGACCCGATGTTGAAAGGAAATGATGTAATGCTTCCCATCCTTTCTAGCGGTCGAAACCCTCGTGTATCGACCGGCCCCGTTCAGACCAGAAGAGCGTAAATCTCCTTGGCCAATGTACAACTCTTTCTGGTGCCAGATGCAGCACCTCTTATCTTGGCAATGCCTTACTGCTTCAGTCTCTATGACCAGAGGAGCATCCATCTTCCTGCCAAATTATACCATATCCCAGTGCCAGATAACAAACCTCATTCCTCTCCTCGCATTGCACTACTGCTTCCTACCTTCTGAGCAGACGCACCTCATTCCTTTCCTCGCATTGCATTACTGCTTCCTACCTTCTGAGCAGACGCACCTCATAACTTTCCTCGCATTACATCGCTGCTTCTGACCTTCTGAGCAGACGCACCTCATAACTTTCCTCGCATTACATCACTGCTTCTGACCTTCTGAGCAGACGCACCTCATAACTTTCCTCGCATCACATAACTGCTTCTGACCTGAGCAGACGCACCTCAAAACTTTCCTCGCACTACATCATTGCTTCTGACCTTCTGAGCAGAATTGGTGTTGCATCCATTGTGTGTATTTCGTATTTGCGGCTAAATAAACAAATTGTTTACAAACCCGTCGTGCTTCTTGTTTTCGACGACTCGTGCAACTAACGTTGCGTTGCCTGCTGTTGTGTGCTTCATCTTCCTCCCAATTATAAACGGTTAGAGGTAGGAGTTTCCAACTCTAATCTAATCTACAGAACTCGCTCTTGGCAAACATAAATCGCCTTCCAAATTTAGCTTGTTGTAATGCAACCAAACGCGTAAAATGCAAATGTATGGTTTTAAATGATCGTACCGTGTGCGTGGCGGTACAAAATGCTATGCAAATAAATAAAGCCGTGTCTTTTGTTCCATGTGCCAGAGAGTGAAGTTAACTTCCTCGTATATTCTTTTATTTTTGACGTAGTCACTCTTATATTTAATGCTTCTACTTTACAGCCGTTATTGTTTTTAATCTTCCCTAACTTCTGTCAGAGGTCCTTTTTCGCATTTAATAACACCTATTGCTGAATCACTTTCATGAACCCTACAGAGTACAAACTCATAGACTAAATATACAGACACTAGGCCGCATCCCCCAGAAAGGAAGGTGGCCGACGGCAAGGCGCACCTCACACCCTCATACGCTCACACTCGCACAACTTAGCCCTTTTGTGCTAAAGGGTCCAGCCGGTGTCCCCTCAACTTACACTCTGGGTCACGAGTGCAGTCCGAGGATCCGTCGTCAGCAGCAGGGCCCGACAGTTTTCACTGGTTTACCACCGCCTCGTCATAATGGCTGCCCCCCCCCCAACTCACTACCATACCTACAGCGTGCTGCCAAGTGCGGGAAAGCACATCAGAGCAGCGTCAAAATCAACCTTCCACAACCATTCTCCACTCACGCCTGTTCATTGCACGCTCTCTCGCCACCTCCACATTCATGTCTCTTCTTCCCAACGCCTGCTTCACACCATCCATCCACCCAAACTTCGGTCTACCTCTAGGCCTGCGACCACTCGCCTCCGCATTCATCACCCTTTTCACCAATCTCCCTTCATCCATCCTCTCCATGTGCCCGAACCATCTCAGAACACGCGAATCCAC
>SDVV010001097.1:0-27067 GCA_016164225.1 Gammarus roeselii | reverse complement strand
TAGATATAGTCGTAGGAACGGGCAGTCGGAATGCTGGACATTCAGAGGAAGGGACAAGCGGAAGGGCGGACAGTCCCTCGAAACTTCCAAGGGCAACAATCAAAGGCACCACTCGAAGCCAACATCCATCCCCAATTTCTATGGGGCAACACCCCAAATATAGGGACTTTATCCCCAATGAAAGTCAGCTGAAGGCGGAGGAAACACTATCGTGGCACCTGAAGTATTTAACTCTAAATATTCAACCACCAAAATAATAGTGTCTTTCCCATGTGGGTATATTCACCTACCGAACTGGTGACAGGTTGTGTTAAAACTGATGTATCTGATCCCTTCATAATTTTTAGTGCAACTTCTAGTGTGATCGGTGACACTCAATTTTAATGCGGCGTGTCCACGCCGCATTAAAATTGAATTTTTTGGAGATTGATACTTGTAAATTTCACGTGAGATTTCATCCCTTCGATGGATTACACTCAACCCTCCGATGCCAATTATTTTGTTCCAATCTTTTCAAATTGTATGACGATCGCCTGTTGAGAAAAGTTAATTCATGATAGGAGCCTCACATTTCATTGGTTGACCGATGTCTTCCTGTCAAGTTTGCTACACAAACACTTCTTGTTCCAATTATCACGCATGAAGTAATACCAAACAGCTCGATTACCACAAGCTTAGGGAAGCAGTGATACTGAGCAGCTTGACTATCACAAGCCTAGGGAAGTAGTAATGCCAAACTGCTTGACTATCACAATCATAGGGAAGCAGTCATACCAAACAGCTTGACTATCACAAGATTAAGGAAGAAGTAATACCAAACAGCTTGACTATCACAAGCCTAAGGAAGCAGTAATATCAAACAGCTTAAATATCACGAGCTTAGGAAAGTGGAAATACCAAACCGCTTGGCAATCACAAGCTTAGTAAAGCAGTAATAGCGAACAGCTTGACTATCACTTGCCGGGATGAGCCATAATACAAAACAGCTTGACTATCAAAAGCTTAGGGAAGAAGTAATACCAAACAATTTGACTATCACAAGCCTTCGGGAAGCAGTAATGTCAAACAGTTTGACTATAAGGAGCTTAGGGAAGCAGTAATACCAAGCCGCTTGACTATCACGAGCATAGGGAAGCTGTTATATCAAACAACTTGACTATTGCAAGCTTGGAGAAGCAGTGATTCTAAAACGCTTGACAATCACAACCTTAGGGAAGAAGTAATACCTAACAGCTTGATTATTACAAGCTTGGAGAAGCAGTAATACCAAACAGATTTACTATCACAAGCCTAGGGAATCATTAATGTCAAACAGCTTGACTATCAAGAGCTTGGGGAAGCATTAATACCAAACAGTTTGACTGTCACAAGCTTATGGAAGCAGTAATACCTTACAGCTTGACTATCACGAACTTGAAGAAGCTGTAATACCAAACGACTTCACAATCACAAGCTTAGGGAAGCAGGAATACCTAACAGCTTGACTATCACAAGCTTAGGGAAGCAGTAATATATATTAGCTGGATTATCACAAGCTTGGAAGAGCAGTAATACCAAACAGCTTGACTATCACAAGTTCGGAGAAGCAGTATTACCAAACAGCTTGACGAGAACAAGTATATGGAAGCCGTAATACCTAACAGTTTGACTATCACAAGCTTGGAGAAGCAGTAATACCAAACAGCCCGACTATAACAAGCTCGGAGAAGCAGTAATACCAAACCGCTTGATAATCACTAGCTTAGGGAAGCACTAATACCTATTAGCTTGACAATCACAAGCTTCGAGAAGCAGTAATGCAAAACAGCTTGACTATCAAATGCTTGGGGCAGCAGTATTACCAAATAACTTGACTATAACAAGCCAAGGAAAGCAGTAATATCAAACAGCTTGAAAATCACGAGCATAGGAAAGCTGTTGTAGCAAACAGCTTGACTATCACAAGATTAGGGAAGCAGTAATTTCCAACAGCTTGACTATCACAAGCTTAGGGAAGCAGTAATATCAAACAGTTTGACTATCACAAGCGTAGGGAAGCAGCAGTATCAAACAGCTTGACCAACACAAGCTTAGGGAAGCAGTTACACCTAACAGCTTGGCTATCACAAGCTTGGGGAAGCAGTAATACCAAACAGCTTGACTATCACAAGCTTGGAGAAGCAGTAATATCAAACAACTTGACGATTACAAGTCTAGGGAAGCAGTAATACCAGACAATTTGACGGTCACAAGCTTAGGGAAGCAGTAATACCTAGCAGCTTGACTATCACAAGCTTGAAAAAGCAGTAATACCAAACGGCTTAACAATCACAAGCTTAGGGAAGCAGTAATACATAACAGCTTGACTATCACAAACTTAGGGAAGCAGTAATATTTATTAGCTTGACTATCACAAGCTTGGAGAAGCAGTAATACCAAACAGCTTGACTATCACAAGCTTGGAGAAGCAGTAATACCAAATAGCTTGACGATTACAAGTCTAGGGAAGAAGTAATACTTAACAGTTTGACTATCACAAGCCTGGAGAAGCAGTAATGCCAATTAGCTCGACTATAACAAGCTTGGAGAAGCAGTAATACCAAACCGTTTGACAATGACATTTTTAGGGAAGCAGTAACACCTAACAGCTCTACTAACACAAGCTTGGAGAAGCAGTAATACCAAACTGTTTGACAATCACAAGCTGAGGGAGGCAATAATAGTTAAAAGCTTGACTATCACAAGCTTGGAGAAGCAGTATATAAACAGCTTGACTATCACAAGCTTAGGGAAGCAGTATTACCAACAGCTTGACTATCACAAGCCTAGGGAAGCAGTAATATCATAGAGCTTGGCTATCGCAAGCCTAGGGCAGCAGTAATACCATACAGCTTGAATATCACAAGCCTAGGGCAGCAGTAATACCAAACAGCTTAACTATCACAAGCTTAGGGAAGCAGTAATACCTAACAGCTCGACTATCACAAGCTTGGAGAAGCAGTAATACTAAAATGTTTGACAAAAACAAGCTTAGGGAAGCAGTAATACCTAAAAGCACGACTATCACAAGCTTGGAGAAGCAGTAACACCAAACAGTTTACCTGTCACAAGGTTAGTGAAACAGTAATACCTGATAGCTTGACTATCACAAGCTTGGAGAAGCAGTGATTCTAAAATGTTTGACAATCACAACCTTAGGGAAGCAGTAATACTTAACAGGTTGGCTATCACAAATTTGGTGAAGCAGTAATACCAAACATCATTACTATCACAAGCCTAGGGAAGCAGTAATGTCAAACAGCTTGACTATCACGAGCTTGGGGAAGCAGTATTACCAAACAGTTTGACTGTCTCAAGCTTAGGGAAGTAGTAATACCATCAGTTTGACTATCATAAGCTCGTAGGAACAGTAATACCAAACAGCTTGACTATCACAAGCTTAGGGAAGCAATATTACTAAACAGCTTGACTATCACAAGCTTAGGGAATCAGTTATACCTAACAGCTTGACTATCACAAGCTTGGAAAAGCAGTAATACTAAACAGCTTGACCATCACAAGCTTGGAGAAGCAGTAATACCAAACAGCTTAACGAATACAAGTCTAGGGAAGAAGTAATACTTAACAGTTTGACTGTCACAAGCTTTGAGAAGCAATAATACCAAACAGCTCGACTATAACAAGCTTGGAGAGGCAGTAACACCAAACCGTTTGACAATCACATGCTTAGGGAAGCAGTAATACCTAACATCTCGACTATCACAAGCTTGGAGAAGCATTAATACCGAACTATTTGACAATAACAAGCTGAGGGAGGCAATAATTCCTAAAAGCTTGACTATCACAAGCTTGGAGAAGCAGTATATAAACAGCTTGACTATCACAAGCTTAGGGAAGCAGTATTACCAACAGCTTGACTATCACAAGCCTAGGGAAGCAGTAATATCATAAAGCTTGACTATCACAAGCCGAGGGCATCAGTAATACCATACAGCTTGAATATCACAAGCCTATGGCAGCAGTAATACCAAACAGCTTACCTATCACAAGCTTAAAGAAGCAGTAATACCTAACAGCTCGACCATCACAAGCTTGGAGAAGCAGTAATACCAAACAGTTTGACAAAAACAAGCTTAGGGAAGCAGTAATACCTAAAAGCTCGACTATCACAAGCTTGGAGAAGCAGTGATTCTAAAATGTTTGATAATCACAACCTTAGGGAAGCAGTAATACTTAACAGCTTGACTATCACAAATTTGGTGAAGCAGTAATACCAAACAGCATTACTATCACAAGCCTAGGGAAGCAGTAATGTCAAACCGCTTAACTATCACGAGCTTGGGGAAGCAGTATTACCAAACAGTTTGACCGTCACAAGCTTAGGGAAGTAGTAATACCATCAATTTGACTATCATAAGCTCGCTGGAGCAGTAATACCAAACAGCTTGACTATCACAAGGTTAGGGAATCAGTTATACCAAACAGTTGGACCATCACGAGCTTGGAGGAGCAGTAATACCAAACAGCTTGACTATCACACGCTTGGGGAGCAGTAAAAACATGTTAGCTTAACTATCAAAAGCTTTGAGAAGCAGTGATACACAACAGCTTGACTATCAAATGCTTAGAGCAGCAGTGATATCAAACAGCTTGACTATCACGAGCATAGGAAAGCTGTTATATCAAACAGCTTGACTATCACAAGCTTAGGGAAGCGGTAATTTCCAACAGCTTGACTATCACAAGCTTAGGGAAGCAGTAATATCAATTAGTTTGACTATCACAACCCTGGGGAAGCAGCAATATCAAACAGCTTGACTATCACGAGCTTAGGGAAGCAGTAATACCGAACAGTTCCACTGTCACAAGCTCAGGGAAGCATGTAATACCGAACAGTTTCACTGTTACAAGCTCAGGGAAGCAGTAATACCTAACAGCTTGTCTATTACAGGCTTGTAGAAGCAGTAATACCAAACAACTTAATTACCACAAGCTCAGGAAACAGTACAACCGAACAGCTTGACCAACATAAGCTTAGGGAAGCAGTTACACCTAAAAGCTCGGCTATCACAAGCTTGGAGGAGCAATAATACCAAACAGTTTAACTGTCACAAGCTTACGGAAGCAGTAATACCTAATAGTTTGACTATCACAAGCTTGAAGAAGCAGTGATTCTAAAACGCTTGACAATCACAACCTTAGGTAAGAAGTAATTCCTAAAAGCTTGATTATTACAAGCTTGGAGAAGCAGTAATACCAAACAGATTTACTATCACAAGCCTAGGGAATCATTAATGTCAAACATCTTGACTATCACGAGCTTGGGGAAACAGTAATACCAAACAGTTTGACTGTCACAAAATTAGGGAAGCAGTAATACCTAACAGCTTGACTATCACAAGCTTGAAGAAGCAGTAATACCAAACGACTTAACAATCACAAGCTTAGGGAAGCAGTAATACCTAACAGCTTGACTATCACAAGCTTAGGGAAGCAGTAATACCAAATAGCTTGACTATAACAAGCCAAGGAAAGCAGTAATATCAAACAGCTGACTATCACGAGCATAGGAAAGCTGTTATAGCAAACAGCTTGACTATCACAAGCTTAGGGAAGCAGTAATTTCCAACAGCTTGACTATCACAAGCTTAGGGAAGCAGTAATATCAAACAGTTTGACTATCACAAGCCTAGGGAAGCAACAGTATCAAACAGCTTGACCAACACAAGCTTAGGGAAGCAGTTACACCTAACAGCTTGACTATCACAAGCTTGGAGAAGCAGTCATACTAAACAGCTTGACCATCACAAGCTTGGAGAAGCAGTAATACCAAACAGCTTGACGATTACAAGTCTAGGGAAGAAGTAATACTTAACAGTTTGACTATCACAAGCTTGGAGAAGCAATAATACCAAACAGCTCGACTATAACAAGCTTGGAGAAGCAGTAACACCAAACCGTTTAACAATCCCATGCTTAGGGAAGCAGTAATACCTAACAGCTCGACTATCACAAGCTTGGAGAAGCAGTAATACCAAACTGTTTGACAATAACAAGCTGAGGGAGAAAATAATACCTAAAAGCTTGACTATCACGAGCTTGGAGAAGCAGTATATAAACAGCTTGACTATCACAAGCTTAGGGAAGCAGTATTACCAACAGCTTGACTATCACAAGCCTAGGGAAGCAGTAATATCATAAAGCTTGACTATCACAAGACTAGGGCATCAGTAATACCATACAGCTTGACTATCACAAGCCTAGGGCAGCAGTAATACCAAACAGCTTACCTATCACAAGCTTAGGGAAGCAGTAATTCCTAACAGCTCTACTACCACAAGCTTGGAGAAGCAGTAATACCAAACTGTTTGACAATTACAAGCTTAGGGAAGCAGTAATACTCAAAAACTAGACTATCACAAGCTTGGAGAAGTAGTAACAACAAACAGTTTAACTGTCACAAGGTTAGTGAAACAGTAATACCTGATAGCTTGACTATCACAAGCTTGGAGAAGCAGTGATTCTAAAACGTTTGACAATCACAACCTTTGGGAAGCAGTAATACTTAACAGCTTGGCTATCACAAATTTGGTGAAACAGTAATACCAAACAGCTTTACTATCACGAGCCTAGGGAAGCAGTAATGTCAAACAGCTTGTTTATCACGAGCTTGGGGAAGCAGTATTACCAAACAGTTTGAATGTCACAAGCTTAGGGAAGAAGTAATACCGAACAGTTTGACTATCACAAGCTTGTAGGAGCAGTAATACCAAACAGCTCGACTATCACAAGCTTAGGGAAGCAATAATACCAAACAGCGTAACTATCACAAGCTTAGGGAAGCCGTAATGCCCAACAGCATGACTATCGAAAGCTTGGAGAAGCAGTAATACCAAACAGCTTGACTATCACAAGCTTAGGGTAGCAATAATATCAAACAATTTGACTATCAGAACCTTACAGAAGAAGTAATACCATACAGCTTGACTGTCACGAGCTTAGGGAAGCAGTAATACCAAGCAGCTTGACTACACAAACCTAGGAAAGCAGTGAAACCTAACAGCTTGACTATCACAAGCTTAGAGAAGCAGTAATACCACACGGTTCGACTATCACAAGCTTAGGGAAGCAGTAATACCAAACAGTTCGAGTATCAAAAGCCTTGAGCAGGAATATCGAACAGCTTGACTATCACAACTCTAGGGAAGCAGTAATATCAAAGAGCTCGTTTATCACAAGCTTGAAGAAGCAGTAATACCAAACGGCTCAACAATCACATGCTTAGAACAGCAGTTACACGGAACAGTTTGACTGTCATAAGCTTAGGAAGCAGTAATATCTATCAGCTTGACTATCACAAGCTTGGAGAAGCAGTAATACCAAACAGCTTAACTACCACAAGCTTGGAAAAGAAGTATATAAACAGCTTGACTATCACAAGCTTAGGAAAGCAGTATTACCAACAGCTTGACTATCACAAGCTTAGGGAAGCAGTAATATCAAACAGCTTGACTACCACAAGCATGGAGAAGTAGTATATAAACAGCTTGACTATCACAAGCCTAGGGAAGCAGTAATATCAAACAGCTTGACTATCACAAGCTTGGAAAAGTAGTAAAACCAAACAGCTTGACTATGACAAGCTTAGGGAAGCGGTAATACCAAACAGTTTGACTATCACAACCTTGGGGAAGCAGTATTATCGATTAGCTTGGCTTCAACAAGCTTAGGGAAACAGTAATACCTAACAGATTGACCAACACAAGCTTAGGGAAGCAGTTACACCAAACAGATTGACTAGCAAAAGCCTAGGGAAGCAGTAATATCAAACAGCTTAACTATCACAAGTTAGGAAAAAAAGTAAAATCAAACAGTTTGACTATCACAAGCCTGGGGAAGCAGTAATACCAAACAGTGCGACTATCCTAAGCTTAGGGAAACAGTAATACCAAACTGCTTGACTATCAGAAGCCTAGGGAAACAGTAATATAAAACAGCTTAACTATCACAAGCTTAGGGAAGCAGTGATACCTAACAGCTTGACTATCACAAGCTTGTAGAAGCAGTAATACCAAACTTCAATATCACAGGCTTGGAGGAGCGGTAATACCAGCTTGACTATTACGAGCTTAGGGAAACAATATTAACAAACAGCTTGACTATCACAAGCTTAGGGAAGCAGTAATGCCAAACAGCTTGACTATCACATGTTTGGAGAAGCAGTATTACCAAAAAACTCGAATATCACAAGCTAAGGGAAATAATAATATCAAACAGTTTACTATCACGAGCTAAAGGTAGCAGTAATACCAAACAGCTTGACTATCACAAGCCTAGGAAAGCAGTATAACCAAGCAGTTTGACTATCACAAGCTTGGAGAAGCAGTGATACCACACGGCTCGACTATCACAAGTTTAGGTAAGAAGTAATACCAAGAAGCTTGAGTATCAAAAGCCTAAGGAAGCAGTAATATCAAAAATGCTTGACTACCACAAGCCTAGGGAAGCAGAAATATCAAACAGCTTGACTATCACAGGCTTGAGAGAGCAGTAATACCTAACAGCTTGACTAACACAACCTTACCGAAGCATCATACCAAAACAGCTTAAATATATTAAGCTTGGAGAAGCAGTAATACAAAACAGCTTGACTTTCACATGCTAAGGGCAGCAGTAATAGCAAATAGCTTGATTATAACAAGTCAAGGGGAGCAGTAATATCAAATAGCTTGGCTCTCACTAGCATAGGGAAGCTGTTATATCAAACAGCTTGACTATCACAAGCTTTGGGAAGCAGTAATTCCAAACAGTTTAACTATCACAAGCCTTGGAGAGCAGAAATATCGAACAGCTTGACTATCACGAGCTTAGGGAAGCAGTAATACCGAACAGTTTGATTGTCACAAGCTTAGGGAAACAGTAATATCTAACAGTTTGACTATCATAAGCTTCGAAAAGCAGTAAAACCAAACAGTTTGACTGTCATAAGCTTAAGGAAACAGTAATACCTAACAGCTTGACTATCATAAGTTTGAAGAGGCAGTAATACCAAACCGCTTGAAAATCCCAAGCTTAGGGAAGCAGAAATACCTAACAGCTTGACCATCACATGCTTGGAGAAGCAGTAATACCAAACAGCTTACTATCACAAGCACAGGGATGCAGTAATACCAAACAGCTTGACTATCATAAGATTGAAGAAGCAGTGATACCAAACAGCTCGACTATCACAAGCTTAAGGAACCAGTAATATCAAACAGCTCGACTATCGCAAGCCTGGAAAAGTAGTAAAACCAAACAGCTTGACTATCACAAGCTTAGGTAAGTGGTAATACCTAACAGCTTGACTATCACAAGTTTGGAGAAGCAGTAATTTCAACCGCTTGAAAATTACGAGCTTAGGGAAGCAGTAATACCTAACAGCTTGACCATCACAAGCTTGGAGAAGCAGTAATACCAAACAGCTCGACTATCATAAGCATAGGGATGCAGTAATACCAAACAGCTTGACTGTCACAAGATTGGAGAAGAAGTAATGCCAAACAGCTCGACCCTCACAAGCTTAAAGAACCAGTGATATCAAAAATCTAGACTATTACAACCTAGGAGAAGAAGAAATACCAAACAGCTTGAATATCACGAGCTTAGGGAAGCAGTAACACCAAACATCTTGACTATCACATGATTGGAGAAGCAATTATACCAAACAGCTTGACTATTACAAGCACGGAAAAGCTGTGATACCATACAGCTTGACTATCACAAGCTTAGGGAAGTAGTATATAAACAGCTTGACCATCATAAGCTTATGGAAGCAGTATTACCAACAGCTTGACTATCACAAGCCTAGGGAAGCAGTAATATCAAACAGCTTGACTAACACAAGCCTATGAAAGCAGTGAAACGCAACAGTTTTACTATCACAAGCTGGGAGAAGCAGTAATACCACACGGTTCGACTATCACAAGCTTAGGGAAGCAGTAATACCAATCAGTTCGAGTATCAAAAGCTTTGAGCAGAAATATCAAACAGCTTGACTATCACAACTCTAGGGAAGCAGTAATATCAAACAGCTCGTTTATCACAAGCTTGAAGAAGCAGTAATATTGAGCGGCTTAACAATCACAAGCTTAGGAAAGCAGTTATACGGAACAGTTTGACTGTCATAAGCTTAGGAAGCAGTAATACCTATCAGTTTGACTATCACAAGCTTGGAGAAGCAGTAATACCAAACAGCTTAACTACCACAAGCTTGGAAAAGTAGTGTATAAACAGCTTGACTATCACAAGCTTAGGGAAGCAGTATTACCAACAGCTTGACTATCACAAGCTTAGGGAATGAGTAATATCAAACAGCTTGACTACCACAAGCTTGAAGAAGTAGTATATAAACAGCTTGACTATCACAAGCCTAGGGAAGCAGTAATATCAAACAGCTTGACTATAACAAGCTTGGAAAAGTAGTAAAACCAAACAGCTTGGCTATGACAAGCTTAGGGAAGCGGTAAAACCAAACAGTTTGACTATCAAAAGCTTGGGGAAGCAGTATTATCTATTAGCTTGACTTCAACAGGCTTAGGGAAGCAGTAATACCAAACAGGTTGACTATCACAAGCTTTGAGAAGCAGTAATACCAAAAAGTTTTACTATCACAAGCCTAGGAAAGCAGTAATGTCAAACAACTTGACCATCACGAGCTTGGGAAAGCAGTAATACCTAACAGTTCGACTGTCACAAGCTTAGGAAAGCAGTTGTACCTAACAGCTTGACTATCACAAGCATGGAGAACCAGTAATACCAAACCGTTTGACAATCGCAAGCTTTGGGAAGCAGTAATACCTGAGAGCTTGACTATCACAAGCTTGGAGAAGCAGTATATAAACAGCTTGACTAGCACAAGCTTAAGGGAGTAGTATTACCAACCGCTTGACAATCAAAAGCCTAGGGAAGCAGTAATATCAAACAGCTTGACTAACACAAGCTTGGAAAAGTAGTAAAATCAAACAGCTTGACTATCACAAGCCTGGGGAAGCAGTAATACCAAACAGTTCGACTATCACAAGCTTACGGAAGCAGTAATACCAAACTGCTTGACTATCAGAAGCCTAGGGAAACAGTAATATCAAACAGCTTAACTATCACAAGCATAGGCAAGCAGTAATACCTAACAGATTGACTATCACAAGCTTGTAGAAGCAGTAATACCAAACAACTTCAATATCACAAGCCTAGGGAAGCAGTAATGTCGAACAGCTTGACGCCAAACCGCTTGACAATCACAAGCTTAGGGAAGCAGTAATACCAAACAGTTCGAGTATCAAAAGCCTTCAGCAGAAATATCGAACAGCTTGACTATCACAACTCTAGGTAAGCAGTAATATCAAAGAGGTCGTTTATCACAAGCTTGAAGAAGCAGTAATACCAAACGGCTTAACAATCACAAGCTTAGAAAAGCAGTTATACGGAACAGTTTGACTGTCATAAGCTTAGGAAGCAGTAATACCTAACAGCTTGACTATCACAAGCTTGGAGAAGCAGTAATACCAAACAGATTAACTACCACAAGCTTGGAAAAGTAGTATATAAACAGCTTGACTATCACAAGCTTAGGAATGCTGTATTACCAACAGCTTGACTATCACAAGCTTAGAAAAGCAGTAATATCAAACAGCTTGACTACCACAAGCATGGAGAAGTAGTATATAAACGGCTTGACTATCACAAGCCTAGGGAAGCAGTAATATCAAACAGCTTGACTATCACAAGCTTGGAAAAGTAGTAAAACCAAACAGCTTGACTATGACAAGCTTAGGGAAGCGGTAATACCGAACAGTTTGACTATCACAAGCTTGGGGAAGCAGTATTATCTATTAGCTTGACTTCAACAGGCTTAGGGAAGCAGTAATACCTTACAGATTGACCAACACAAGCTTAGGGAAGCAGTTACACCAAACAGCTTGACAATCACAAGCTTGGATAAACAATAATACCGAACAGCTTGACAATCACAAGCTTAGGGAAACTGTAATACCCAACAGCTTGACTATCACAAGCTTGGAGAAGCAGTATATAATCAGCTTGACTATCACAAGCTTACGGGAGTAGTATTACCAACAGCTTGACTATCAAAAGCCTAGGGAAGCAGCAATATCAAACAGCTTGACCATAACAAGCTTGGAAAAGTAGTAAAATTAAACAGCTTGACTATTACAAGCCTGGGGAAGCAGTAATACCAAACAGTGCGACTATCACAAGCTTGTAGAAGCAGTAATACCAAACTTCAATATCACAGGCTTGGAGGAGCGGTAATACCAGCTTGACTATTACGAGCTTAGGGAAACAATATCAACAAACAGCTTGACTATCACAAGCTTAGGGAAGCAGTAATGCCAAACAGCTTGACTATCACATGTTTAGAGAAGCAGTATTACCAAAAAACTCGACTATCACAAGCTAAGGGAAATAATAATATCAAACAGTTTGACTATCACGAGCTAAGGGTATTAGTAATACCAAAGGGCTTGACTATAACAAGCCTAGGAAAGCAGTAAAACCAAGCAGTTGACTATCACAAGCTTGGAGAAGCAGTGATACCACACGGTTCGACTATCACAAGTTTAGGTAAGCAGTAATACCAAGAAGCTTGGGTATCAAAAGCCTAAGGAAGCAGTAATATCAAAAATGCTTGACTACCACAAGCCTAGGGAAGCAGAAATATCAAACAGCTTGACCATCACAGGCTTGAGAAAGCATTAATACCTAACAGCTCGACTATCACAACCTTACAGAAGCAGTAATACCAAATCAGCTTAAATATATTAAGCTTGGAGAAGCAGTAATACAAAACAGCTTGACTATCACATGCTAAGGGCAGCAGTAATAGCAAATAGCTTGATTATAACAAGTCAAGGGGAGCAGTAATATCAAATAGCTTGGCTGTCACTAGCATAGGGAAGCTGTTATATCAAACAGCTTGACTACCACAAGCTTAGGGAAGCTAAAATATCAAACAGCTTGACTATCACAAGCTTTGGGAAGCAGTAATTCCAAACAGTTTAACTATCACAAGCCTAGGAGAGCAGAAATATCGAACAGCTTGACTATCACGAGCTTAGGGAAGGAGTAATACCGAACAGTTTGATTGTCACAAGCTTAGGGAAACAGTAATATCTAACAGTTTGACTATCATAAGCTTGGAAAAACAGTAATACCAAACAGTTTGACTGTCAAAAGCTTAAAGAAACAGTAATTCCTAACAGCTTGACTATCATAAGTTTGGAGAGGCAGTAATACCAAACCGCTTCAAAATCACCAGCTTAGGGAAGCAGTAATACCTAACA
Organism: Gammarus roeselii; assembly: GCA_016164225.1. Lineage (NCBI taxonomy): Eukaryota > Metazoa > Arthropoda > Malacostraca > Amphipoda > Gammaridae > Gammarus > Gammarus roeselii. Next base: position 13,748 of record SDVV010001097.1, on the reverse strand, counting down.
GCTTGACCATCACAAATTGGAGAAGCAGTAATACCAAACATCTTGACTATCACAAGAATAGGAATGCAGTAATACCAAACAGCTTGACTATCACAAGATTGAAGAAGCAGTGATACCAAACAGCTCGACTATCACAAGCTTAAGGAACCAGTAATATAAAGCAGCTTGACTATCGCAAGCCTGGAGAAGTAGAAAACCAAACAGCTTGACCATCACAAGCGTAGGGAAGTGGTAATACCTAACAGCTTCACAAGTTTGGAGAAGCAGTAATTTCAAACCGCTTGAAAATGACGAGCTTATGGAAGCAGTAATACCTAACAGCTTGACCATCACAAGCTTGGAGAAGCAGTAATACCAAACAGCTTGACTATCATAAGCATAGGGATGCAGTAATACCAAACAGCTTGACTGTCACAAGATTGGAGAAGCAGTAATACCAAACAGCTCGACCCTCACAAGCTTAAGGAACCAGTGATATCAAATAGCTTGACTATTACAACCTAGGAGAAGAAGAAATACCAAACAGCTTGACTATCACGAGCTTAGGGAAACAGTAACACCAAACAGCTTGACTATCACAAGATTGGAGAAGCAATTATACCAAACAGCTTGACTATCACAAGCATGGAAAAGCTGTGATACCATTCAGCTTGACTATCACAAGCTTAGGGAAGTAGTATATAAACAGCTTGACCATCATAAGCTTATGGAAGCAGTATTACCAACAGCTTGACTATCACAAGCCTAGGGGAGCAGTAATATCGAACAGCTTGACTAACACAAGCCTGACTAACACAAGCTTGGATAAACATTAATACCGCACGGTTCGACTATCACAAGCTTAGGGAAGCATTAATACCAATCAGTTCGAGTATCAAAAGCCTTGAGCAGAAATATCAAACAGCTTGACTGTCACAACTCTAAGGGAGCAGTAATATCAAACAGCTCGTTTATCACAAGCTTGAAGGAGCAGTAATAACAAACAGCTTAACAATCCCAAGCTCAGAAAAGCAGTTATACGGAACAGTTTGACTGTCATAAGCTTAGGAAGCAGTAATACCTATCAGCTTGACCATCACAAGCTTGGAGAAGCAGTAATACCAAACAGCTTAACTACCACAAGCTTGAAGAAGTAGTATATGAACAGCTTGACTATCACAAGCCTAGGGAAGCAGTAATATCAAACAGCTTGACTATAACAAGCTTGGAAAAGTAGTAGAACCAAACAGCTTGACTATGACAAGCTTAGGGAAGCGGTAATACCAAACAGTTTGATTATCAAAAGCTTGGAGAAGCAGTATTATCTATTAGCTTGACTTCAACAGGCTTAGGGAAGCAGTAATACCAAACAGATTGACTATCACAAGTTCTAAGAAGCAGTAATACCAAAAAAAATTACTATCACAAGCCTAGGAAAGCAGTAATGTCAAACAACTTGACTATCACGAGCTTGGGGAAGCAGTAATACCTAACAGTTTGACTATCACAAGCATGGAGAACCAGTAATACCAAACCGTTTGACAATCGCAAGCTTTGGGAAGCAGTAATACCTGAGAGCTTGACTATCACAAGCTTGGAGAAGCAGTATATAAACAGCTTGACTAGCACAAGCTTAAGGGAGTAGTATTACCAACAGCCTGACTATCAAAAGCCTAGGGAAGCAGTAATATCAAACAGCTTGACTATAACAAGCTTGGAAAAGTAGTAAAATCAAACAGCTTGACTATCACAAGCCTGGGGAAGCAGTAATACCAAACAGTTCGACTATCACAAGCTTACGGAAGCAGTAATACCAAACTGCTTGACTATCAGAAGCCTAGGGAAACAGTAATATCAAACAGCTTAACTATCACTAGCTTAGGGAAGCAGTAATACCTAACAGCTTGACTATCACAAGCTTGTAGAAGCAGTAATACCAAACAACTTCAATATACCAAGCCTAGGGAAGCAGTAATGTCGAACAGCTTGACTCCAAACCGCAAGACAATCACATGCTTAGGAAAACAGTAATACCTAACAGCTTGATTATCACAAGCTAAGAAAATCAGTAGATATAAAAAACTCAAGAATATCACTAGCTTGGGGAAGCAGTAATGCCAAACAGCTTGACTATCACAAGCTTAGGGGAGTAGTAATACCTAAGAGCTTGACTATCACAAGTTTGGAGAAGCAGTAATACCAAACCGCATGAAAATCACAAGCTTAGGGAAGCACTAATACCTAACAGCTTGGATAACACAAGCTTGGAGAAGCAGTAATACCAAACAGCTCGACTATCACAAGCCTAGGCAAGCAGTAATACCAAACAGCTTGACTATCACAAGCTTCGGGAAGCAGTAATACCAAACAGCTTGACTATCACACGCTTAGGGAAGCACTAATACCTAACAGCTTGACTATCACAAGCTTGGAGATGCAGTAATGTCAAACCGCTTGACTATCACAATATTGGAGAAGCAGTAATACCAAACAGCTTGAATATCACAAGCTTTGAGAAGCAGTAATACCTAATACTCTTGACTATCATAAGCTTGTAGAAGCAGTAATACTAAGCACCTTGACTACCACAAGCTTAAGGAAGAAGTGATATCAAACAGCTTGACTATCAACTTCTTGGAGAAGCAGTAATACCTAACAGTTTGACCATCATGAGCTTAAGGACTCAGTAATACCAAACAGCTCGACTTTCAAAAGCCTAGTGAAGCAGAAATATCAAACAGCTCAACTATCACAAGCCTAGGGAAGCAGTAATGTCAAACAGTTTTACTATCTGGAGCGTAGGGAAGTAGTAATACCTAACAGCTTGACTATCACAAGCTTAGACAAGCAGTATAAACAAACAACTTGAACATCACTAGCTTAGACGAGCAGTAATGCCAAACAACTTAACTATCACAAGCTTAGGGAAGCAGTAATACCTAACAGCTTGACTATCCCAAGCTTGTAGAACCAGTGATACCAAACCGCATGACAATCACAAGCTTAGGGAAGAAGTATAACCTAACAGCTTGACAATCACAAGCTTGGAGAAGCAGTAATACCAAACAGCTTGACTATCACAAGCATGGAGAAGCAGTGATACCAAACAGCTTGACTATCACAAGCTCAGAGAAGCAGTAGTACCTAACAGCTGGACTATCACAAGCTCAGAAAAGCAGTATAAACAAACAACTCGAAAATCATGGCTTGGGGAAGCAGTAATGCCAGACAGCTTGACTATCACAAGCTTGAGGAAGCAGTGATACTTAACAGCTTGACTGTCACAAGTTTGGAGAAGCAGTAATACCAAACCGCATGAAAATCACAAGCCTAGGGAAGCAGTAATATCAAACAGCTTGTCTATCATAAGCTTGGAGAAGCAAATATACCAAACAGCTAAACTATCACAAGCTTAGGGAAGCAGTAATAGCAACCAGCTTGACTAACACAAGCCCAGGGAAGTAGGTAAATCTAACAGCTTGACTATCAAAAGCTTGGAGTAGCAGTGATACCAAACAGCTTGACTATCACAAGCTTAGGAAAGCAGTAATACCTAACATCTTGACTATCACAATCTTAGAAAAGCAGTAGAAACAAACAACTCGAATATCACTAGCTTGGGGAAGCAGTTACACCAAACAACTTGACTAACACAAGCTTAGGGAAGCAGTAATACCAAACAGCTTAACTTTCACAAGCTTGGAGAAGCAGTAATACCAAACAGCTCGACGATTACAAGCTTAGGGAAGCAGTGATATCAAACAACTTGACTAACACAAGCTTAGGGAAGCAGTTATAACTAACAGCTTGACTATTATAAACTCAGGGAAGCAGTATTATCAACAGTTGACTATCACGAGCCTAGGGAAGCAGTAATATCATACAGTTTGTTTATCACAAGCCAAGAGGAACAGTAATATCAGGCATCTTGACTATCACGAGATTGGAGAAGCAGTAATACCAAACAGCTTAACTATCACAAGCATAGGGAAGCAGTAATGTCAAACAGCTTAGCAATCATAATCTTAGGGAAGCAGTAATACCAAACAGCTTGACTATCACAAGCCTAAGGAAGCAGTAATGTCAAACAGCTTAGCAATCACGAGCTTGGAGAAGCAGTAATACCAAAAAGCTAGACTATCACAAGCTTAGGGAAGCAGTGATACCTAACATTTTGACTATCACAAGCTTGGAGAAGTTGTAATACCAAACAGCTTGACTATCACGAGCTTAGAGAAGCGTTAATAACAAACAGCTTGACTATCACTGGCTTAGGGAAGCAGTAATGTCCAACAGATTGACTATCGCATGCTTGGAAAAGCAGTAATACCAAACAGCTTGACTAACACGAGCACCAGAGGAACAGTAATATCGAATAATTTGACTATCATAAGCCCATGAAAACAGTGATACTTAACAGGTTGACTATCACAAGCTTGAAGAAGCAGAAATACAAATCAGCTTGACTATCACAAGCTTGGTGAAGCAGTAATACCAAACAGGTTGACGATTACAAGCATAGGGAAGCAGTAATACCAAACAGTTTGTCCATCACAAGCTTGGAGAAGCAGTAATACCAAACAGCTTGACTATCACAAGCTTAAGGGAGCAGTAATACCAAACATCTTGACTATTTCAAGCCAAGGGAAAAAGTAATACTTAACAGCTCGACTATCACAAGCTTGGAGAAGCAGTAATACTAAACAGCTTGACAATCACAAGCTTAGGGAAGCAGTAATACCTAACAGCTCAACTATAACAAGCTTGGAGAAACAGCAATACCAAACAGCTTGACTATCACAAGCCTAGGAATGCAGTGATACACAAACAGCTTGACTATCACAAGCTCATGGAAGCAATACTACCAAACAGCTCGACTATCACATGAATATTGAAGCAGTAATATCAAACAGCTTGTCTATCACAAGCTTGGAGAAGCAGTTATACCAAACAGCTTAACTATCACAAGCTTAATGAAGCAGTAATAGCAAACAGCTTGACTAACACAAGCCTAGGGAAGCAGTTATATCTAAAAGCTTGACCATCACAAGCTTGGATAAGCACTAATTCCAAACAAATTGACTACACAAGCTTAGGGAAGCTGTAATACCAAACAACTTCACTAACACAAGCCTAGGGAAGCAGTGATACCGACAACTTGACTATCACGCGTTATCGGAAGCAGTAATATACAACAATTTGACTGTCACAAGCTTAGGGAAGCAGTAATACCAAACAGCTCAACTGTCACAAGCTTAGGGAAGATGTAATACCGGACAGCGTGACTATCAATACCAAACAGTTTGACTATCAGGAGCTTAGGAAAGCAGTAATACCAAAGATGTAATACCAAACTGCGTGACCATCAAGCTTAGAGAAGCAGTAATACCCAACAGCTTGACTATCGCAAGCTTGGAGAAGCAGTAATGACAAACAGCTTAACTATCAAGCTTAGGGAAGCAGTAATATCAAACAGCTTGACTATCAAAAGCTTAGGAAGGTAGTAATAATCAAACAGTTTGACTATCACAAGCCTAGGGAAGCATAAATATCAAACAGCTAAATTATCACAGGCATCGGGAAGCAGAAATGTCAAACAGTGGGACTATCACAAGCTTGGAGAAGACGTAATACCAAACAACTTTACCATCACAAGCTTATGGAAGCAGTAATACTAATCAATTTGACTATCATTACATTGGGGATGCAGTAATAACAAACCGCTTGACCATCACAAGATTAAGGAAGCCGTAATAATTAAAAGCTTGACTATCACATAAGAGGAAAAGCAGTGAAACACAACAGCTCAACTAACACAATCTTGAAGAAGCAGTAATACCTAACAGCTTGACTATCACAAGCTTGGAGGAGTAGAAATACCAAACAGCTTGACTATCGCGAGCTTTGAGAAGCAATAATTCCAAACAGCTTGACTATCACAAGCCTTGGGAAGCAGTAATACCAAACAGCTTGACTATCACAAGCTTAGGGAAGCAGTATTACCAAACAGCTTGACTATCACACGCTTTGGAAAGTAGTAATACCTAACAGCTTGACTATCTCAAGCATGGAGATGCAGTAATGTGAAACCGCTTGACTATCACAACACTGGAGAAGCAGTCATACCAAACAGCTTGACTATCACAAGCTTTGGGAAGCAGTAATACCTAATATCTTTACTATCACAAGCTTGTAGAGGCCGTAATACTAAGCATCTTGACTACCACAAGCTTGAGGAGGCAGTGATATCAAACAGCTTGACTATCACAAGCTTGGAGAAGCAGTAATACCAAACCGCTTGACCATCACAAGCTCAAGGAAGCCGTAATACCTGAGAGCTTGACTAACACATGTGTGGAAGAGCAGTAAAACACAATAGCTTAACTAACACATTCTTAAAGAAGCAGTAATACCTAACAGCTTGACTATCACAAGCTTGGAGGAGTAGTAATACAAAACAGCTTGATTATCGCGAGCTTTGAGAAGCAACAATTCCAAACAGCTTCACTATCACAAGCCTAGGGAGTCTGTAATACCAAACAGCTTGACGATCAGAAGCCTAGGGAAGCAGTAATATCAAACAGCTTAACAGTCACAAGCTTGAAGAAGCAGTAATACCTTACAGCTTGACTACCACTAGCGTCGAGAAGCTGTTCTACACAACAGCTTGAATATCACAAGCTCAAGGAAGCAGTAATACCTATTAGCTTGACTATATCAAGCTTGGAGAATGAGTAATACCAAACCGCTTTACCATCACAAGCTTAAAGAAGTCGTAATACTATACAAATTTACTATCACAAGTGTGAAAAAGCAGTAATACACAACAGCTTGACTAACAAAAGCTTAATAAAGCAGTAATACTTAACAGCTTGACCATCACAAGCTTGGAGGAGTAGCAATACCAAACAGCTTGACTATCGCGAGCTTAGGGAAGCAGTAAAACAAACAACTTGACTACCACAAGCTTAGGGAAGCGGTAATATCAATTAGTTTGACTATCACAAGCTTGGGGAAGCAGTAATATCAAACAGCTTGACTATCAGAAGCCTAGGAAAGCAGTAATATCAAACAGCTTAGCTATCACAAGCTTGGAGAAGCAGTAAAGCCAAACAGCTTGACTATCACAAGCTTAGGGAGGCTGTTATATCAAATAGCTTGACTATCACAAGCTTAGGGAAGCAGTAATTTCCAACAACTTGACTATCACAAGCTCAGGGAAGCAGTAATACCGAACAGTTTGTCTGTCACAAGCTTAGGGAAGCAGTAATACCTAACATCTTGACTATCACAAGCTTGGAGAAGCAATAATACCAAACAGCTTCACTACCACAAGCTTAGAAAAGCAGTAATACCAAAGAGCTAAACACAAGCTTAGGTAAGCAGCTACACCAAACAGCTTGACTATCACAAGTTTGGAGAAGCAGTAATACCAAACAGCTTGACTATCACAAGCTTAGGGAAGCTGTAATACCAATAGCTTGACTATCTTAAGCCTGGGGAAGCAGTTTTTTCAAACAACTTGACTATCACTAGCTCACGAAAGTAGTATCCCCAAACAGTTTGACTGTCACAAGCTTAGGAAACCAGTGAAACCTAATGGCTTGACTGTCACAAGCTTGGAGAAGCAGTGATTCTGAAATGCTTCACAATCACAACCTTAGGGAAACAGTAATACCTAACAGCTTGACTATCACAAGCTTGGAGAAGGAGTAATACCAAAAAAATTTCCTATCACAAGCCTTGGGAAGCAGTGATGTCGAACAGCTTGACTATCACGATCTTAGGGAAGCAGTAATACCAAACAGTTTGACTGTCACAAGCTTAGGGAAGCAATAATACCTAACAGCTTGACTATCACATGCTTTGAGAAATATGAAAACCAAACCGTTTGACAATCACAAGCTTAGGGAAGCAGTAATACCTAAAAGTTGACTATCACAAGCATTGAAAAGCAGTAATACCAAACAGCTTGACTATCACAAGCTTAGGGAAGCATTTTTTCCAACATCTTGACTATCACAAGCCTAGGGAAGCGGTAATATCATAAAGCTTGACTATCACAAGCCTAGAGAAGCAGTAATATCAAACAGCTTGACTATCACAAGCGTGGACAAGCAGTAAAACCAATCAGCCTAAATATCAAAAGCTTGGGGAAGCGGTAACACCAAACAGTTTAACTATCACAAGCTTAGGGAATCAGTAATACCAAACAGCTTGACTATCAGAAGCCTAGGAAAGCAGTAATATCAAACAGCTTAACTATCACGAGCTTGATGAAGCAGTAATACCTTACAGCTTGACTACCACAAGCGTGGAGAAGCTGTAGTACACAACAGCTTGACCATCACAAGCTCAATGAAGCAGTATTACCTAACAGCTTGACTATCACAAGCTTGGAGAATGAGTAATACTAAACCGCTTCACCATCACAAGCTTAAAGAAGTCGTAATACTTCACAGATTGACTATCACAAGTGTGAAAAAGCAGTAATACAAAACAGCCTAACTAACACAAGCTTAATAAAGCAGTAATATCTAACAGCTTGACCATCACACGCTTGGAGGAGTAGCAATATCAAACAGCTTGACTATCGCGAGCTTAGGGAAGAAGTAAAACAAACAGCTTGACTATCACAAGCTTAGTGAAGTGGTAATACCAATTAGTTTGACTATCACAAGCCTTGGGAAGCAGTAATACCCATTAGCTTGACTATCAGAAGACTAGGAAAGCAGTAATATCAAACAGCCTAATTATCACAAGCTTGGAGAAAAAGTAAAACCAAACAGCTTGGCTATTACAAGCTTAGGGAAGCAGTTATACCTAACTGTTTGACAATCACAAGCATGGAGAAGCAGTAATACCAAACAGTTCGACTATTACAAGCTTAGAGAAGCAATATTTCCAAACAGCTGGACTATCACAACCTTAAAAAAGCAGTTATGCCATAGAGCTTGATTATCACGAGCTTAGGGATGCAGTTCTACCAAACAGCTTGACTAACACAAGCCTAGGACAGCTGTGAAACTTAACAGTTTGACTATCATAAGCTTGGAGAATCAGTAATATTACACGACTCGACTATCCCAAGCTTAGGGAAGCAGTAATGCCAAACAGCTTGAGTATCGAAAGACTTGGGAAGCAGTAATATCAATCAGCTTGACTATCAAAAGCCTAGGGAAGCAGCAATATTGAACAGCTTGACTGTCACAAGCTTGAAGATGCAGTAATACTAAACGGCTTAACAATCACAACCTTAGGGAAACAGTAATACCAAACAGCCTGCCCAACACAAGTTCAGGGAAGACGTTACACCTAATAGCTTGACTATCACAAGCTTGGAGAAGCAGTAATACCAAACAGCTCCACTATCACAAGCTTGAAAAGCAGTAAAATCAAACAGCTTGAGTATCATAAGCTTAGAGAATCTGTTATACCTAACAGTTTGACTATCATAAGCTTAGGAAACCAGTAATACCAAACAGCTTGACTATCACAAGCTATGGGAAGCAGTATTACCAAACAGCTTGACTATCACATGCCTAGGGAAGCGGTAATACCAAACAGTTTGACTATCGCAAGCTTAGGGAAGCGGTAATACCAAACAGTTTGACTATCGCAAGCTTAGGGAAGCAGTAATACCAAACAGCTTCACTATCAGAAGCCTAGGGAAGCAGTAATACCAAACAGCTTGACTATCACAAGCCTAGGAGAGCAGTAATTTGAAAAAACTTGTCTATCACGAGCTTACGGAAGTATTAACCCGAAACAGTTTAACTATCACATGGTTAGGAAAGCAATAATACCTAATAGCTTGACTTTCACAAGCTTGAAGGAGCAGTGATTCTAAAACGCTTTACAATCAAAACCTTAGGGAAGCAGTAATACCTAACAGCTTGACTATCACAAGCTTGGAGAAGCAGAAATACCAAACAGCTTTACTATCACATGGCTAGGGAAACAGTAAGGTCCAACAGCTTGACTATCACGAGCTTGGCGAAGCGGTTATGCCAAACAGTTTGACTTTCATAAGCTTAGGGCAGTAGTAATACCAAACAGCTTGACTATCACAAGCTTGGAGAAGCAGTAATACCAAACAGCTCGACTATCATAAGCTATGGGAAGCAGTAATACCAAACTGCTTGACGCTCGCATGCCTAGGGAAGCAGTAATATCCAACAGTTTGAGAATCACCAGCCTAGGGAAGCAGTAATACTCAACAGCTTATTTCTCACGAGCTTGGAGATCAGTATGACCAAACACCTTGACTATCACAAGCTTAGGGAACCGATAATACCAACTAGTTTGACTGTCACAAGCTTTGGGAAGCAGTAATATATAGCAGCTTGACTATCACCATCATGGAGAAGCAGTAATACCAAACCGCGGGATAATCACAAGCTTAGGGAAGCTGTTATACCTAACAGTTTGACTATTACATGCTTGGAGAAACAGTAATACAAAACAGCTTGGTTATCACATGGCTTGGGCAGCAAAAATACCAGAAAGTTGAACTATAACAAGCCAAGGGAAGCAGTATTATCAAACAGCTTAACTATCAAGCGCATAAGGAAGCTGTTATATCAAACAGCTTGACTATCACAAGCTTAGGGAAGCAGTAATATGAAACAGCTTGACTATCACTAGCTTAGGGAAGCAGTTTTACCGAACAATTTGACTGTCACAAGCTTAGGGAAGCAAAAATATCTAACAACAAGACTATCACAAGCTTGAAGAAGCAGTAATACCAAACAGCTTAACTGACGCAATCATAGGGAAGCGGTAATACCAAACAGCTTGACTATCACAAGCCTAGGGGAGCAGTAATTTCAAACAAATTGACTATGTCACAAGCTAAGGGAAGCAGTAAAACCTGATAGATTGACTATCTTAAGCTTGGAAAAGCAGTGATTCTGAAATGCTTGACAATCACAACCTCAGGGGAGCAGTAATACCTAACAGCTTGACTATCATAGGCTTGGAGAAGCAGTAATACCAAACAGTTTTACTATCACAAGCCTAGGGAAGCAGTAATGTCAAACAGCTTGACTATCACAAGCTTGGGGAAGAAGTAAACCGTACAGTTTGACTGGCACAAGCCTAGGGAAGCAGTAAAATCAAACAGTTTGACTATCACAAGTTTGGAAAAGTAGTAGAATCAAGCAGCTTGACTATCACAAGCTTAGGGAAGCGGTAGTACAAACAGTTAGACTATCACCAGCTTAGGGAAGCAGTAATACCAAACAGCTTGACTATCAGAAGCTCAGGGAAGCAGTAATATCAAACAGCTTAACTATCACGCGCTTAGGGAAGCAGTGATACCAAAAAGCTTGACTTTCACAAGCCTCGGGAAACAGTAATTTCGAACAGCTTGACAATCACGAGCTTAAGGAAGTAGTACCACCAAACAATTTAACAGTCACAAGGTTAGGAAAGCAGTAATACCTAATAGCTTGACTATCACAATCTTGGAGAAGCAGTGATTCTAAAATGCTTGACAATCACAACCTTTGGAAAGCAGTAATACCTAAAATCTTCAAACAGGTTTACTATCACAAGCCTAGGGAAGCAGTAATGTCAAGAAGCTTGACTATCACGAGCTTGGGGAAGCAGTAATAGCAAACAGCTATACTATCACACGATTAGGGAAGCAGTATTACCAACAGTTTGACTATCACAAGCCTAGAGAAGCAGTAATATCTTAGAGCTTGACTATCACATGCCTAGGGAAGCAGTAATGTCAAACAGCTCAACTATCACAAGCTTGGAAAAGCAGTAAAACCAAACAGATTGACTATCACAAGCTTAGGGAAGAGGCATTACCAAACAGTTTGACTATCACAAGCTTAGGTAAGCAGTAATACCAAGCAGCTTGACTATCAGAAGCCTAAAGAAGCACATATATCCATTAGCTTACCTATCACAAGCTTGGAGAAGCAGTAATACCACACGGCTCGACTATCACACGCTGAGGGAAGCAGTAATACCAAACAGCTTGAGTATCAAAAGCCTAGGGAAACAGTGATATCAAACAGCTTGACTATCAAAAGCCTAGGGAAGCAGTAATATTTAACAGCTTGACTATCACAAGCTTGAAGAAGCAGTAATAACAAACGGCTTAACAATCACCAGCTTAGAGAAGCAGTAAAAGCAAACAGTTTGACTATCACAAGCTCATGAAAGCAGCAATACTTTTCAGGTTGACTATCTCAAGCTTGGAGAAGCAGTAATACCAAACAGCTTAACTACCACGAGCTTAGGAAAGCGGTAATACCAAACAGCTTGCCCAACACAAGCTTAGGGAAGCAGTTACACCTAAGAGCTTGACTGGCACAAGCATGGAGAAGCAGTAATACCAAACAGCTGGACTATCACAAACTTTGACTCGCTGTAGTACCAAACAGCTTGACTATCACAATTCTACGGAAGCAGTAATTTCAAACAACTTGACTATCACGAGCTACGGAAGTAGTAACACCAAACAGCTTAATTGTGACAAGGCTAGGGAAGCAGTAATACCTAATAGCATGACTGTCACAAGCTTGGAGAAGCAGTGATTCTATAGTGCTTGACAATCACAACCTAAGAGAAGCAATAATACCTAACCGTTTGACTATCGAAAGCTTGAGAAGCAGTAATGCAAAACAGCTTTACCATCACAAGCCTAGAAAAGCAGTAATACCAACAGCTTGACTATCATAAGCATAGGGAAGCAGTAATATCTCCGAGCTTGACTATCACAAGCCTGGGGAAGCTTGACTATCACAAGCCTAGGAAGCTTGACTCTCACATGGTTAGGAAAGCGGTAATACCAAACAGTTTGACAGTCACAAGCTTAGGGCAGCAGTAATACAAAACAGCCTGACTATCAGAAGCCAAGAGAAGCACACATATCAAACAGCTTACCTATCACAAGCTTGGAGAAGCAGTAATACCAAACAGCTTGATAATCATATGCATATGGAAGCAATATTCCCCATCAGCTTGACCATCATAAGCTTAGGGAAGCAGAAATACCAAAAAGCTTGACTATCACAAGCTTAGGGAAGCAATAATATCAAACAGTTAGACTAGCACGAGCTAAGGGAAGCTGCAATACCAAACAGCTTGACTATCACAAGCTTAAAGAAGCAGTAATACCTAACAGCTTGACTATCACAACCTTACAGAAGCAGTAATACTAAACAGCTTGACTATCACAAGCTTAGGGAAGCAGTAATATGTATTAGCTTGACTATCACAAGCTTGGAGGAGCAGTTCTACCACACGGCTCGACTATCACATGCCTAGGGAAGCAGTAATATCCAACAGCTTGACTATCACAAGCTTAGGGAAGCACTAATATCAACAGCTTAACTATCACAAGCTTAGGGAAGCAGTAATACCAAACAGTTTGGCTATCACGAGCCAGGGAAAGCAGTAATATCAAAAAGCTCGACTATCAAGAATTTAGGGAAGCAGTAATACCAAACAGTTTGACTGTCACAAGCTTAGGGAAGCAGTAATATATAACAGCTTGACTATCACAAGCATGGAGAAGCAGTAATTCCAAACCGCTTGATAATCACAAGCTTAGGGAAGCAGTAATGCCAAAACAGCTTGACTATCACAAGCTTGGAGAAGCAGTAATACAAAACAGCTTCACTATCACATACATAGGGCAGCAGTAAGAGCAAATAGTTTGACAATAACAAGCCAAGGGAAGCAGTAATATCAAACAGCTTGTCTATCACGAGCATAGGGAAGCTGTTATATCAAACAACTTGACT
>SDVV010001096.1:0-27072 GCA_016164225.1 Gammarus roeselii | reverse complement strand
GGATGGTCTGAAGCAGGCGTTGGGAAGAAGAGACATGAATGTGGAGGTGGCGAGAGAGCGTGCAATGAACAGGCGTGAGTGGAGAATGGTTGTGAATGGTTGATTTTGACGCTGCTCTGATGTGCTTTCCCGCCCTTGGCATCCCGCTGTCGGGATGGTCGTGGGTGGGGGGGGCCCGGCCATTATGACGCGGCGGGGGTAAACCAGTGAAAACTGTGGGCCCTGCTGCTGACGACGGTTCCTCGGTACATTTGGGACCCAGAGTGTAGGTTGAGGGGCTACCGGCCGGACCCTTTAGCACAAAAGGGCTAAGTTGTGTGAATGTGAGCGTGTGAGGGTGTGAGGTGCGCCTTGTCGTCGGCCACCCCCCCTTTCTGGGGGATGCGGCCTAGTGTCTGTATCTGTATCTGTATTATTATACCATTGAGTTCTTCAGTAAAAACTATTACTAAAATCATTTCTTTACTACACGAGATTTCAAGGTTTCCCGGCGTCACCACCTGCCAGTGCACTGTCACGCTTTGCACTACTGTGGGTTTTGAAGCATGAATTATTGAACAGCGTGGAACAATACATGTTCTGGTTCTATTGTTTAGCTTCTATGTTGAAATAATTACCAAAAGATGAAGTTCTGCCCAGAATATTTTTCTCCATCACCGCGTATGTTATTATGCATTTGGCAGCTGGGGCAAGTTTTAGCAAATCACAGACCTAAGCTGACTACTGGAACAACTCATTACAGACATGAAATATTGGTTCATATCCATGAACCTAGTTTTTCTGGGTTCACCGCATCTCACAACCATGAGCTGGTTTGCCGTAAGATCTTGTGTTGCCTTTTCAAATTCAACTGAGCGGAGCATAAGGCTACAAGATTGTGAAGAGTTAAGGTTAAGAATGTGAACCTAAAAGCATGAGGCTAAAGGCCTCTGCTGAACGACTGCTCACTCTTTTTATTCTCCTTTTCTGGAATGAAAAATTTGTTGTTGATCGTGATGTTTAACCGTTGATCCCGGAGAGAGTCGCTGTACACCTCGCTGCACTTGGGCTAAAACTTCATGAGGCTCGTTCATTTCCATGCTTTCCTTGTTAAATGGATCGACGTGAGGACAACTTTTCAAGATTGCTCTGGAGTGACTTTTGATAGACAAGCAGTTTAAAACATTCTGAGGCTTGTTTAGTTCCCCTAAAATATGTCAAAAAATAACCTCAAACCTTAAATGAGGCTCAGACAATGCCATATTACATATTGACAATTGGTTCCTGTCAATATTATTAATTGATAGTTCAACTATAGTTGGTTTACAATATGCAATAACTAGCGTTCAGTTTAAGGTCCCAGCACAAAAAGAGGACCAGCCTAGGGTAATGTGCAATTCTGGAGGTCAGTAAAACATGATGAAGGCAACAATGAGGAGAAATGACTTCCAGTAAAAGTAGTTTGCAATTATTGAAGAAAAAAGTTTGATATCTGTGATGAAAGAAGAAGAATCCATTTCCACTGCCAAGACAACCACAGCATAGAACTAGCATCAAAAACACCTATCAGGCATGAATAAATTTGTACCATATTTTGTTCATTAATGGTTGTATACTAATATTGGCTTGCTCATTCTATTGATTCTCTAAAAAAATTATTTCCTGTTTTGATTATTGATTTATGACAGGTGCAGGGAGTGAGGCAGTACTTATGTTATTGTAAATAACTTTTTTGAGTTGGTGATAGAATGATGAAACATACTGTGCTTCATATACATATTAGTAGCTATAAACACCACAAGTACTAAGTTTCTGGATTACCTACTTTATGAGTTATTTTAAAATATGCTGAAAATGGAGGAGTCACCCCACCCAGTGCTAGCCAGTTTGTATTCTATATCATGAATTTCATATAATACATTATATAACATGAAATACCTATTAATAGCTAACATGTTATGACATTTATTTTGTCTGTTTTCCAGCTTCGAGAACAGATCAACTCAGACCACCGTATGCGCCTGCTCCTTGACCGAAATGTGGACTGCTCACAGCGCCTTTTATCTCTTTACGAAGACAAGGATGGTCTTCGTAAAGAAGAGGTTTCAGCTCTATCAGGACCCAACGAAATTGGAGAGTTTTATTCCAGACTCAAACAGATCAGAGATTTTCACAAGAAGCATCCTAATGAGGTTAGTAAATATTGTTCAGTTTTCATATGAATTTGACTGTTGGTAGCTGGGCAACTACCTGCATGCCAGTATAGTTTTTTTTTTTTTTTTTTATTGTTTTGCCATACAACCATCGTTTGAGTGAGGCGTGAATGTCATCCCCATGTCATCAGTTACTCCAAGGATAGTTGTAGTGAGACTGTGGGGTATGGGAGTGTCGATGAGGGTGGATGCATTATTCACCATTACCTATCTGGTGTTGATAATATGAGGGATAACTTGCTTGCAGACACCTCAATTTTGTTACCCAGCTGACCAATTGCAAGGAAGTTCAGATACTGCTGGAGGTATGCAGCTGAGGTCCATGTTTTTGGTGTTGTGTGATTATTGTGAGGTCATCCGCATATGAGCTGATGTAGGTGTTGGGTTCTGTTGGGATGGGCAGGTTGTGTTATGAGAATGTTTTGCAGAACAGTGTTGAAGACCTTACTAATATTGTTTTCAGAGACCATGGTGCGTTTGACTTTTTTTTTCAGGTACTTTACTTTTTGACTGTCTGTTCACAGTCAAAAAGTAAAGTACTGCTCATTGATGCCTTCACTATTCTGGCTTGCTTTGTTGTCAACTAACATGAAAGTTTCAGACTGTTGCCTCTTTGTTTCTCTGCTCATAACATCTTCTTGCAGACACATCCCAGCATTCTCACCAGGTGACTGCCCTCATCCTCCAAGATTAGTGCCTCTATTTTGGCCTGTTAATCTTTGCTTCAGACCTGCTCATCATTGTCTTGATCTTGCACATACTCTTCTCCATCTCCTGTCTCTCGCAACCAGTGGTGTTGTCCTCAAAAAGAGAAATTCCCAGCTTCGGTGTTCTGGTTTGAGTTGTTACGTTCCTTTCATATGTAGCCCTAGACAACTGCTGCCTGATGCCAATTTATAACCCAGTTCTGATAGATCACTTCCCAACTCTGCACTTCTTCTTGGCTGCTCTTTCTACCTCATCACCATCTAATGATTGACATCTAAACAGGACCGACAATGTTGGTAACTCCTACGAAAGCACTTCTTTTGTTTCCTGTTGGAACCGTTCTCCTCTTGCCTCTTCATTTTATGTATGGTGGTTGCAGGCAGGTCCAAAATTGTGTTTGTACAAGTCCCCAATTGCCTATACCTTTCCAGTATCATCCACATACCAGGCTTGGTTACTTAGTGGTAGGCCTGCTGGATGTTGAGCTGGGCAATGGGTTCCTTTCTGTGCTCATCTTAAGCTTTATTTTATTTGAGGGCACTTGGTCTCCTGTAGTCAGTCATGTCTTCAAGATTGTATATTTTCTATTACCTTGGAAACTCTATCAGTAGGCCTGTTAAAGTTATCCAGGTAATGGGAAAAATAGTTGTAGTTGTGAGACAGCAGCAGTCCGACCTTGCTGTCATCCACCAGATGCAACTGCTCTGTCTGTCTTCTTAATCTTCTTGCAATTTGTCAATATCCAGGTTAAGATTGTGCTTACCATGGCCAGCTGGTGACGCTTCAGTAATTGTTCATGTCTTTTTTGTAGATTCTTGTGTAGAGGGACGACTCGGGTTGTTTTAAAATCCTCCCATCAATTTGATCGGTGTTCAAACATGAACTGTTCTCTTTTTACAAAAAAATTTACCTATTGGTTAGCTGTTCTTATGAATATCATTCAAACACCATGAATGATATTCATAAGAAGACTCCTTCATTTTCTTGCAACTTTTCAGGAAATTGTAGGTAGCCTTTGCACCTTTTGTCCATCTGAGGTTAATGCTTCTGCTGCAAACGCGGGTCTCAAATCTTTGGCTTTCCCCCCGTCTCTATTCCTCAGAACCATCCCGATAAAGTCTAAAACTGTGATGGCTTCAGCAATCAGGGCCTTCTTTGTTGTCCTTGCACCAATCTCTCAGAAACTTGTACATCTCCCAGATGTTTGTTCTCCTACAGGTCTGTTCACACTGCTCTTTGCTTCTCACCACATCTGATTCCAAGTTCTTTGGTTCCTCTGACTGTTTACTGGCCAATTTCATATCTCTTGGTTTTGTCTACAGCAGCCTCTATTGCTCACATTCCTCTACTTCTGTAACTCGTTCGGCTCCTCTGTCTAACGTTCGACCTCACGGAAATTATCCTCCCTCTCCTCACCCATGTCACGTCATCCATGGGTTATCCACCTGTTTCTCTGTTCTCTCTTTACATTATCTCCCCCTCTGCTGGTCTTTTTGGATATCCCAGTACACTCTATGCACGAGCACAGTTTCTCTGATTCCCATTTTCATTATTTTCTTGATTGCTATGATTGAGCACTTGGGTTTGCAATCCAAAAAAGTAAGTACTTTTACAGTTTGTACTCGTCTCACCAAGCCTTGTTGCTAGGATATTTTCACCACAGTTTATACCACTGTCTGTGAATGAGGCTGTACTGTACATTTTTTTTTTGTGGGTGGCTGTTGAATCTTTTGGCTTGAACCAACTGTTCACCTTGTGCCAATTTGCCAGGTCTTCTTCTGCTGTGTTGGATTCACTTAGCCCTGCAGTAAACCTGCATCTTGCTTCCTCCTCCTAAGGCCCGTGTTGAAGAACTTGCCTGGTACTGTTCTTGAAAGTTTCTGATTCTCCCAGTTCTTTGAAATTCAAAGCAGTCTAACCCCTTGCCTGTGATTCCCAGACCCTTCACCGCCTAGAGAAGCCGCCTGCATCCATCCTTGCTTTGAAGGCATTTAGTCAAGCTTTGAAGGAATTTGCTGAGCAATTATTGAGGGACCCGCCAACAATCTCCTTGCACAACTCTAACTATTTTGGCTCCCAAACCCTATGTTCTCTCCAGCTCATTACACTCTTCTGTCCACCCAATACTTCCACTAATCAAGACTTCTCCACATGAGAGTACATGCACATAGAACACTAAATCTTCTTCAAAACCTCTCCATTTAGATGGGCACTGATTCCAGTCTCATTGTCATAACCTTGAGCATCTCATCACAGTGCTGACAAAAAATATTCACAATTTGTCCCAAAAAACTTCACATGAAAATCCTTATGAAATTTACAAGCACAGATAAACAGAGAATTCCTACCATTCATGTATTTCATTGTGAATATTTTGGTACCATAAGTATTTTGCTATGTTTACATTACAATGGATCACCATCTGCAGTCGTTTGGGCATGGATGTTCCATGAGCAAATTCAGGTCATTGATGTTGCTGGGCGTGTTTCTTGAACCTTATTTTCTGTGACATCCTGGTATTTTCTATGGGGTTATGGTTAGGACCGGGCCACTTAAAAATATTAATGTCATGGTCATTGAAGAAAAATTTGTCAGTCTTTTACCTGTAGGCAAGAGCAGTTATGCAAAGGCGTATTGTTCTTGCTGCAATGTTTTGAAGGAACTCAGGATAAGCTAATTGTTTTTGAGTTCAACAGCAGTTATTGCTGGATGAGACATCGCTTTACGCTTCAGAAGCTTATCAGTCCTTGATGTACTATTTTTTGGTGCGTCAGAGCCTGACAACCTCTGCAGTAGTCTCGGGTGGCAATTACACCACCAACCTTTCACTAGCAGTGGCAAGCACTTGCTTTTTCTTCAATTTGCAACTTCTCCCGACCTACTGTGTTCAGTGGGCGTAAAGTGTGAAGACCTCAAACTTCAAAGAAAGTTCAATAACAACAGACGCTCTGAGTGACGTAAGGTCAACCTCTCTGTAACAGCCCATAAGGCATGCTGAGTGTTGGCTGTGAGGTAAACGGTTGCCAGAGGCGAGCGATTGTCGCCCTTAATCACTACAATCTTCCCACTCTTTTATGGCTGCAACGAAAAGTTAAATCCTGACACTGATTTTTCATGTAAATAATTTGTTTTCAATGTAAGTAAATATTTTTTGCTGGCACTATACTTCTACCCTCTTCAACTTACAGCTTCCTTCTGTCACATACTCTACTTAACTTCTTGCAGATGATACCAGAGCTGTATTGTCTGCAAACGGCGACCGACCCAACTTCCACTATGCTTATTTGTTTCTAACAAACCAAAACCTTGACCCAATACACTAACACTCTCCTTCCTGACCACTGTTATCTATTTAGAGATTGAATAGACAAGGAGACCACACAACCTTGCCTCAGTCACTTTCACCAGGAACCAAGCACCACCTTGCTCTCTATTCTGATTCATGCTTTGCTGAAAACAGGGAAATTCTGGACTGCTCTTGACAAATATCTGCCGATTCCCTGCAAACCCAACCCCCTCCACAACGCCTCCTTGTTGACCCTACCATAGACTTTTTTAAAGTCTATGAAGGCTCAAAACACATATTTTTCCTGTGCAAGGTACTCCTCGCAGACTTTTCTTGCTGCAAAAATCTGATCAGTACAGTTCCACCACTAGCAACACTGTTCTTCGCCAATCGGAATTCCGTACCGTCTCAAATCACCACATGATACAGACTGATGTTTCTCGAGTTGCAGAATTCTTATTTTGTCTCCTATATCTTTTACACAACCAGACAAAGCAAGCACTGCTTCACTTTATCGACACATTGCCAAAATAACTATTCGACTACCACCTCTAGTTGGGCGCTCAGTTGCAATGTCGTACAAACCAGGGGCTTCCTCTGTAGTCTTCACAGTTACTGCCTCCTGCCCGCAACAATTTTCTTGCTCCCAAAACCGGCATCTGCGCACTCCCACCCACAGCAACAACGGCAGCCTCTCTGACATCCTCAACATTCAACAATTACTCAAAATATTCAGCCATTTTTCCATACATTACCATCCTCCAAAAACAACTGGCTGTTGCTTTCCTTTTATGTTTGCTCTTGTTAGTGTTCTGTTTTGTATTTTTTTTTTCATTGTATGTCATCATTTATGTTTGTGTCAGTCTCTGTTCTATCCAAGTTTGTTTCCTTAATTTTTTTATGTGTCTGCCATTTTTGCATGTGTTCTGTTTTGTTTTTATGCAGTGTCATTTAATTTTATTTGTATGCTGTAATTTAGCATTTCATTTTCTGTCTGTCTTTGTGCCTTCAGATCAGTATACCCATGAGTATTGAGTTTGAAGAGCTAAATAAATTACGCGAGAACACTGACGAGAACACAGCCATGGCGGACTTCACAGATGAGGAGGGTTATGGAAAATATCTCGATCTGCATCACGCCTATAACATGTACTGCAATATCAAAGGTACAGTAACATTCATTCCAATCTGTAGCCACACCTAACATGAACTGGAATATTACAAGTAGCTACAATAATATTTCAATGTGCACCTTGACTGTTGCTGGTGTGTGTGCTTATTAGTCTGGCCTTCAATAATTATTTCTGGATAATGGACTGGAACACTTTGAACTGATCACTTAAACAATAGAAATGATATAGCTAAACCAACAGATTTGCCATTATTGTACAATTCATTTGTATGAATGTTTGACCAATTGTATTACTATCTTGTGCAGGTGTGGACCGCATCAGCTACATCACCTTCTTGGGCGTGTTTGACCACCTCTACGACATTCCTAAAGAGAAGAAGAACTCTCAGTATCGCGAGTACTTGTATGCGCTGCTCGACTATCTGCATTCCTATGTGGAGCGGGTCAAGCCTCTCTTCGATATGAATGAAGAGTTGGATGTTGTAGCTAAAGACTTTACTGAGCAGTGGGAGAGTGGCAAGTGAGTCAAGGTGGATTAGGTAAAGTTGGATTAGATATGCTTTGCAAAGGTGAGTGGCTACATAGATAACTATGCCTCTCGTTGAAGTGTATTTATTGAGTGAGAAGGGTTGGAGGAATTATTGTAATATATGATAATCCTGAATTGCCATTTAGGTGAATTAAGAATAAACAAAGAATGTTTCATGAGCAAATGAGATGGGAAAATCCGCCTAATACCTAGATTCCTTGAGAGGCAATTCATTTCGGAACCGCTCTGTAGCTACCAACCAACTTGAATATTAATTACCGATAGACTCCTCTATCCCGGAGGAGCACATTTTTTTACTCACTTTGAGTAGGACACTACTATGACCTCTCACTATAAACAGTAATGACCTGAGCATGTCGTGAGTCGAAACAATCTAGGAGACGGACAAAGACTTGATGCAGCTCTGGCTGCTGGTTCGACGTTCGGTGCTAGGACATTGTCTCCAGTGCACTAAAAAACCTTGACACTCTAATCTAATCAGAGAAAGGGACAAAAAGCATTGTGAGTAGGATTAGAAGTGGGTCTCGTTTGGCCGGAGAGGCTGCTGTTTGCCTCACATAACTTGAGGCCATATAGTTACAGAGACCAGGATCTTTGGTCATTTTTGTAACTGTGTTGGCGGCTGGTGATTATAATATTGCCATATGAGCTTGCTCAGGAAATTCAAACCCATTCGGAAGGACTACAAGGATATTTACTGCAGTATTTCTTTGATAGAAAAAACTAGCGTGCCTCTAGTGGCTTTGAAGTGTGGCAAACGGGTTTAAATAAAGGGAAAAAGGGTTGAGATGCATGTTTTAGTTAGATAAGCTCTTAGTCTTCACAAACACATTATATGCAATTCTATCCATTGCCTGATATACCAGCACATGTGGGCATCATGTAAAGGTGGAAGGTTTTATCTGTAAGCTCTTTATTGTAAAATTCTCATAACTCAAGCGCCACCCTTTACTATTCCAGAATCCCAGGGTGGCCGAAGGACACAGCTGGCGGCGCCTTGGCCGCTATGGGCGCTCACTTGGACCTGTCTGCGTTTTCGTCTTCCTCGGAGCTGATGTCTCTCGGCCTCGACAGGCTCAAGTCGGCGCTGCTGGCGCTGGGCCTCAAGTGCGGTGGTACGCTGGAGGAACGTGCTCACAGGTGAGGGGGGGTGTAAAACTGTTCTAACTCACCACCTAACAAATGGCCTCAACTAGACAGTCAAGTGACATTGAAATCCCTGCAACTGGTATCCCAGTTACGAGAATTACAAAACTAAACAGTATTCTCACACGTTGTCTGCTACTCAAGAGCTCTGGTTTGGGACACAGAAGCTCAGACCTTATAAATAGTAAGATGCAACCCACACTAAAGCGCGTATCAAAAAGTTAGCCAAAGTGCCGCTCATTGCTATTAGATGGTCAAATTTAGGAGGGCGGCTCGTCAATTGCAGTATATGTCGAACCCCGTAAAATTATTGTTTTAAAATCAGCTCAGAGCTATAGTTCACTGGGTCTTTCGTTGATAATTAAAAGCATCTGAACATCTTGTTCTCAAAATTCTCACTCTACCGCCTATTGTACCTAGCGTCTGCGTCCCTCTAAGTTCTCCTTTTCCACTCTTCACCTCGGTGGTGGCGAAGTCGCAACAACCGACCTCGCCTGCAACCTCTATTCGAAGGCTCTTTTTCGCTGCACCAGAGCCAGTTTAACATCATTCGATCACTCTCAACCCATCTTCCTACGCACGCCCTCACGACGCACGCCAACATATTTTCTTGCTCATATCCACGCATCTCTGAACTTCTTCCATTGCTTCTCAACATTGTCCAGACTTTGTTCTCTCACAGTCATAATCCTCATTCAACGCCTGCTGGAACTCCTCAGCTGTGCTTGCTACTTTCAGAGCACTCTCATTCACTTCCTCTCTTTTGTTCCTCCATTCTTCCCTTTCAACACCCGCACATCCAACAGGCTCCTCACAACTCGCCTCGAAATCGACAGAAAATCCATCTGCGCTTTCTCCACCACTGCACCATGGGCCATCTTTACGCAGATGTACTTGCAGACATCTTGCTTCTAGAACGTGCTGTTCCCAACCACCAGTTACTGCTTCATTAACAAACCTGTCAGGTTATCTCCACTGTTATTTCTACAGGAAACGCCATACCTTACTACCACGTTCTCCACCACTCTCGCCTTTAGGTTTTCCAGCATCACGTTGTATTGACCCCAAAGACTCTCAATACTCAATCCGGCTAATCTTGAATGCTCCTTCTACTCCTCTTGCTACCGGGTCTGTAAGCACTCACAAACGCCAATTTTTTAATTCCTAAATGTACCGCAACCCACATCAATCTAGGGGAAACTACCTTCCACTCGGTAACATCATTAACCAACTGATCTCTCGCTAACAATACCATATTTTTCACGCTCGACTTTCTTTCACTAACCCCACCCCAAACTCACATTAGTCTCCTTCCTTTTCAATTCCGCCTCAACGCCAACACATCAACCTGCCTCCTCACAAACTTAATGTATATTTTTCTTCGTTTCATTCGTACCACAACCACACATTTTCAGCGACCCTATCAATAGAGCTCGGAGAGGCGTGATCAATTCCTCCCCCCATTCCTCGTTTTACCGTCTTTGAGGGACGAATTTACAGTGGAAAACCCCTCGTTACACCTCATTCCACTTCTATTTGTCGCGTTTTAACGACACAAGGGGTTACGGTAGCAGCAATCTTGTTTCCATCACAGGGAGTAAAAATAATGTTGCATCAGCGAAATTAGAGCCCCTACAATCCATGTAGTTGCGACTGTTTGTTTCATTACATATGCATATGTCTGCTATATACCTAGAGACGTCTCGGCAGCAGGGGTATCCCCTTACTTTAGATCAGTATTGAACGAAACTAAGGTGTATCTAACTTATATTAACATCTCCGAACATTCGCTTTCAACATTTTCAGCAAGAAGTTGAAGTTTACAACTTCAAGGCGCCTCTGGTGGAAATAAGGCTCAAATCAAATCAACTTCAAGGGTTTCAATTTATATCAGTATTAGCAAATGTACTATTGTTCAATGGATCATAGCGATGCATTGAACAATTTGGCACGCATTGAGTTGATGGTGGCAGACCATAAAAACTATATTGGTGAGATATTTCTAGATAATTTAGTTCCGGACGGGGAAACCTGCGATGACTTCCGTTGAGGCTCCGGTGGAAATGAAGCCCATATCGAATTTAGATAATTTATTTCGAGTAATAACAAAAATGTGTCTGAACGTTGTATGAAATTTCTTGTGAGATGTTCTCAAGCCATGTTTAGATTCCAACCCAATATTTTACCCAAGGTCGTTTCAAGTTTCAGCGGAGACGGATCCCTTAATCTGATCTGATCGACGTCTTAGATTATAGGATCAGTTATAATAATGTTCATCTATAACATGATGCAGCCACTTCAGTTTGTTGAGTTTGGAATCTGTTGTGATACTGTTAATCTTTTCCAAATCAATAATCTATTGCATTTGAAAGTGTGTAGAATGTGTTGTAACACAATATTTCATCCACAGGCTATTCCTAACAAAGGGGAAGAACATAGATGAGTTGGATTCATCACTGTTCACTAAAAGCAAGTCGGTCAAGAGCAACTCAAAAGGCAAAGAGGCGGAAAAGAGCCGCGAGATTGCTATGCTGGAGGCGCAGGTAAGCTGATCAACAGCAATAGAGTAAATGTAGGTTGGCAGACTATTGACACGTTTCATATGCAGTAAAAGTTGACGCCTCATGTGTGAACCAGTCTTTTCTCCTGTGCTGTGCTGAGGTTTTTCTATTTCGATTTCCCACCTCTTGTTTACCAGCCTTATGGGAGTAGGACTACGTCAGCATTTGCTGACTATCAACGTCCACTGTCCAGCAATCGCGGCCGGTTCTTTTGGTTATTTTATTGTCCAGGACCATTAGTAGGTAAGCCTTTATTTGCTTATAAGAAACTATTTCGGATAAGCAACACTCGTATCTGCGTACGGGTATTTGTGAGTGCGTACGGACCTGGTAGCGAGAGGAGTGAGGAGGAGAGAGAGCAATTTTGGACTGACCTGAACGAGTGTAATGAGAATTTTGGAATTCAATTCAATGTTGTTGTCCTGGGCGACCTTAATGCGAGAGTGGGAGATGCAGTAGGGGATAATGTGATAGGGAGGTATGGCGTTCCTGGTAGGAATGGCATAGGAGAAAATCTCAGATTTATGCTTGGAGCAGGAGCTGGTAGTCGGAAACAGCCTGTTCAAGAAGCGAGATTTCCACAAGTACTCATGAGAGCGCTGATGGATTTTGTGCTGATTTCGAGAAGAGTGGTGCGGAGGCTGTTGGATGTGCGGGTGTTAAGAAAAGAGGTTAGATGAGTGTCTGACAATCTGCTGGTGGAGGCAAGATTGAAAGTGGAGCTTAGGTAGGAGGGGAACAAAAGAGTTGGAAAATGAAGAGAGGTTGTGAAAGTGAGTGAGCTAAATGAGAGAAGCAGAGCAGAGGAGTTCCAGCGGGCGTTGAGGGAGGAACTTGACAACGTGAGAGGGCAGGTCCGGGAAGATGTAAAGGGAGAATGAGAGACGTTCAGAAACGCCTTGTTGAGATGTTCGAGAAATGTGTGTGGTGTTCGACGTGTAGGCGGGTGCAGACGGAAGGGCTGCGACTGGTGGAACGAGGAGGTCAAACTAGCGTTAGCGCAGAAGAGAAGAAAGCTTTTGAGAAGTGGTTGCAGGCGAAGTCGGCAGTGGCCTATGACAACTATAAAGAGAAGTGGAAGGAGGTGAAGCGAGTGGTGAGGAGAACCAAAAAGGACGCTGATGCCAGGTGGGGCAGACGGTTGGACCAGAATTTTGAGGAGAATAAAGTAGTAGTAGTAGTAGTTGCTTCTGTTTTCCACCGGAGTCCCAACGCGAAGTAAATGCAGACTCCCCCGTGCGGCAATGGAGAGTGGCCGCGTTGGTTCAACGCAGATGCCGAGTAGGTTCAACGAAAATTCCTAGTAGGTTCAACGTAGATTCCGAGTAGGTTCAATGTAGATTCAAAGTAGGTTCAACGTAGATTCAGAGTAGGTTCAACGTAGATTCAGAGTAGGTTTAACATGGATTCCGAGTAGGTTTAACGTAGATTTCGAGTGGATTTAACCTTGTTATCGAGTAAGTTTACCGTAGCCACTGAGAAGATTGGATGTAGATTCAGAGTAGGTTCAACTTAGATTCAGAATAGGTTCAACATAGAGTAGTAGTTGTTTATTTGGCGGTCCACCGGGACCCCCAACGCGAAGTTGTCGCACGAATCCACCCAGAGCCCCTGCGGGCGTCTAACAATGTATAATTATATAACTAATACGAAATGATTCACCATGAAAAAAGGGCGCAAAGGAATATTGGAGCCCATAGAGTAAGAAATACTATAATACTAAAATAAAGTGTTAATGATCTATAAAATGAATAATCATCCATCCACCCCAGATGTGAACAAAAAGATGTTCTGGAAAGAGGGTGAGGAAGGGAGAGACCTTAAAGGAGGAGGTGGTGAAAGATGAGAATGGCCAGTTGTTGACAAGAAGTGGTGGTGTACGGAAAAGGTGGGCCGTGTATTTCGATGAATTGTTGGATGTCGAGGACGACAGAAAGGCTGACATTGCTGCTGTGGTTGGTGGTGCGCGGATGCCGGTTTTTGGAGAGAAACTTGCTGCGGACATTACTTGGGAAGAGGAGCAGGAGGCGGTGGACGTGATGAAAGCAGAGAAGCCCCTAGTTTTCAGTGCCTGAAAACAGGTGGAATGATGATTGTCGAATGGTTGGGGAGGCTACCGAACATTTGTTTTATGGCGGGCGTGGTACCTATTGAGTGGCGCAGTGCCTGCATTGTTCCGCTGTATAAGAGCAAAGGAAATAAAAATGAATGCTGCAACTCAGGAGGTATCAGTTTGTTGTGTGTGGTCGGCAAGCTGTATTGCAGAGTGCTGATCAAAAGGATTAGAGAATGTACGGATTGCGCAATTGGAGAAGAACAAAGTGGCTTTAGGTGTGGTAGAGGGTGTGCCGATCAGATTTTTGCAGTAAGTCGGGTTTGTGAGAAGTACTTTGAAAAGGGAAAGGAGTGTTCTGGCCCTTCATGGATCTAGAAAAAGCATATGACGGGATTGACAGGGAAGCGTTGTGGAAAGTGTTGCGTTCGTTAGTTATGGAGTGAGCGGAAAGCTGTTGAAAGCGGTGCAGAGTTTCTATGTTGGCAGTCGAGCATGTGTCAGAGTGGGAAACGAGGTTAGTGATTGGTTCACAGTGA
Source organism: Gammarus roeselii (assembly GCA_016164225.1). Lineage (NCBI taxonomy): Eukaryota > Metazoa > Arthropoda > Malacostraca > Amphipoda > Gammaridae > Gammarus > Gammarus roeselii. The sequence continues at coordinate 12,905 of SDVV010001096.1, read as the reverse complement.
AAGTGGGTCTGAGACAAGGCTGCGTGACGCTTCCTTGGCTGTTTAACCTCTGTATGGATGGAGTAGTCAGGGAGGTGAACGCGAGTGTGCTGGGTTGTGCCTTGGAGCTGTTGGAAGTGAATCGGCGGAGTTGGCAGTTGAGCCAGTTGCTGTTTGCGGAGGGTACGGCGCTGGTGGCGGATTCAGAGCAGAAGCTATGTAGGCTGGTGTCTGAGTTTAGTAGAGTGTGCGAGAGAAGGAAGCTTCGGGTGAACATGGGTTAAAGTAAAGTAATGAGATGCTCGAGAACTGCCGTTGCGAGCAGTATAAGTGTCCTCCTAAATGGAGAGTTTTTGGAAGAAGTTCAGTGTTTTAAGTATCTGGGCTCCCACGTGGAGAAGACTGAATTAGTGGAATCTAATTTGAAGTCGCGAGTGAAGTAGGGGTGTAAAGTGTTGGGTGCACTGATGTGCGTGATGAGCTGCAGGACGTTGGGGATGGAAGCAAAGAGGGTTGTATTAGGGTGTCGTTGTCCCAACTGTGCTGTACGGAGCTGAGACTTGAGGGGTGAGAGCAGAGGAAAGAAGAAGGTTCAATGTTTTCGAGCTGAAATGTTTGAATAGCATGGCTGAAGTGTCGCTGAGAGACAGGTTCACTAACGACGCGGTTCGAATCAGAACGGAGATGGTGAAGAAGTTAGAAGACAGAGTTGATTCGCGTGTTCTGAGATGGTTCGGGCACGTGGTGAGGATGGATTAGGGGATACTGGTGAAAAGGGTGTGGAAGGCAGAGGCGAGTGGACGTAGGCCTAGAGGGTGACCGAAGTTTGGGTGGGAGGATGGTGTGAAGCAGGCTAGGAAGGAGAGACCTGAGTGAGTGAAGAGTGAGTTTTGACGCTGCCCTGATGTGCGTTCCCGCCCTAGGCACATCGTTTAAAGACGGGATGGTCGTGAGCGGAGGGGGGAGGGCGGTCATCATACCGCGGCAGGGGTAAACCAGTCGCACTGTCGGGCTCTGCTGCCGACATTGACCTCGAACCGCAGTCATAACCCGAAGGGTGTGTTGCGGGGTTCTCGGCCGGAACATTTTGCGCAAAAGGGCTAAGATGTGCGAGTGTGAGTATATGAGTGTGGGTCCCCCCCCACTCCCCTTGCTGGGGGATTTCGGCCTAGTGTCGGTATCTGTTATACTCGTATCTTGTTGTTACAGATACAGACACTAGGCCGAATCCCCCAGAAAGGGGAGTGGCCGACGGCAAGACGCACCTCACACCTCCCCCTACCCACGACCATCTCGCCAACGTGATGCCAAGGGCGAGATGGCACATCAGAGCAGCGTCAAAATCCACCATTCTCCATTTACGCCTGTTCATTGCACGCTCTTCCGCTACTTCCTCATTCAAGTCTCCTTCCTAACTCCTGCTTCACACCATCCATCCTCCCAAACTTCGTTTTACCTCTAGGCCTGTGACCACTCGCCATCACCTTCATCCATCACCTTTTTCACCAATCTCCCTTCATCCATCCTCACCATCTCAGAACACGCGAATCCACTCGGTCCTCACACTTTTTCACCATCCCCGGTCTGATTCGAACCGCGTCGTTAGTGAACCTGTCTCAGCGACACTCCAGCCATACTCCTCAAACATTTCATTTCGAAAACATTCAACCTTCTTCTCTCCTCTGCTCTCACCCCCAAAGTCTCAGCTCCGTATAGCACAGTTGGGACAACGACGCCCTCGTAGAGCCCTCTCTTTGCTTCCATCCCCAACGTCCTGCAGCTCATTACACTCATCAGTGCACCCATCACTTTACACCCTTCATTCACTAGGGACTTTACCTCAAGTTTCCACTAGTTCAGTTCTCTCCACATGTGAGCCCAGATACTAAACACTGAACTTCTTCCAACAACTCTCCATTTAGAGGGACACTAATTCTGTTCGCATCAACAGTCCTCTAGAATCGCATTACTGTACTTTAACCCACGTCCAATCGAAGCTTCCTGTTATGGATCTCGTGTAATTTTAGCGTGGCTTAAGCTATTCACTCTGATGTGCTTTCCCGCCCTTGGCATCCCGCTGTCGGGATGGTCGTGGAGGGGGGGCGGCCATTATGACGCGGCGGGGGTAAACCAGTGAAAACAGGCGAGCCCTGCTGCAGACGACGGATCCTCGGACTGCACTCGTGACCCAGAGTATGTTGAGGGGGGTACCGGCCGGACCCTATAGCATAAAAAAGTTAAGTTGTGTGAGCGTATGAGGGTGTGAGGTTCACCTTGCCGTCGGCCACCCCCTTTCTGGGGATGCGGCCTAGTGTCTGTATCTGTATAAGCAATTCACTAGTCGAAGGTCTTGAGCTATTCACTAGTCGAGGTATTTATCTCAATCGAAATGTTCTTCGGTCATGGGGCTCAACATTCAGAAGTAATTACTGCCAGCCTAAAGATGGTGGTCTGCTGCTTTTAATAGAGTTCGGTTTTGTACTTGGCAAGAAAGTTATAATACAGGAAAATTCTTGGAGCACAGCAATTGTTACAATGTCGATTCCAAGTCTAGACCAAATTCTGTCAGTGTTGGATCTTTATCCTATCGGTGGCAAGCGACGACTTTGTTTCGGGGCCCAGTTGGAGCGCGGAAGCGGCTACTGCTCCTACTACGTTAAACCGACTCTGTATCTGTTGAACCTACTCGGTATCTTCTTCAAACCTACTCGGTATCTTCTTTAAACCTACTCGGTATCTTCTTTAAACCTACTCGGTATCTTCTTTAAACCTACTCGGTATCTTCTTTAAACCTACTCGGTATCTTCTTTAAACCTACTCGGAATCAACTTTAGACCTACTCGTAATGTACGTTAAACGTACTTGGAATTTACGTCAAACCTACTCTGAATCTGCGTTGAACCTACTCGTAATCTACACGCTACACCTACTCCGCTACTCTGTTTTCCGGCGGAAAACAGAATCAAACTAATACTTCTCTCTTTGCAGGTTTACCGCCTCTCTGAAGTGCTGGCGGAGCAGAAGACAGCGACGAAGGAGAACGTGCAACGCAAGCAGGCGCGTAAAGACGGAGAGGAGGAGGAAGAGGACGATGCTTCGGCAAGTGAATCCGATGATGAGGATGACGAGGTGCCCTATAATCCCAAGAACCTTCCGTTGGGCTGGGACGGCAAACCCATCCCCTACTGGCTCTACAAACTGCATGGCCTCAACATCAGCTACACCTGCGAGATTTGCGCAAACTTCATCTACAAGGGACCCAAGGCGTTCCAGCGGCATTTCGCAGAGTGGCGGCATGCGCACGGTATGAGATGCCTCGGCATCCCCAATACGGCGCACTTCGCTAACGTTACAAGCATCGAGGATGCGCTCAAGCTGTGGGAGAAGCTTAAGGACCAGAAGAATGGAGAGCGTTGGCAGGCGGAGACTGAGGAGGAGTATGAAGACTCTACAGGCAATGTATTTAACCGGAAAACCTTCAATGATTTAAAGAAGCAGGGGCTTCTGTAAGCATACGCCATTTTCTTCTTGTGTGAAACTATTTAACACAAATTTTCGAAGTTGGGCGTCTCGCGAGTGCAAGACAGTGGTCGAAGAATTTATGTAAGTCGAACACTTGCGCATGTGGTATACAACTGGTTCTAATATTTTAGAATCTAAGCGGTAAATTTGGGTACCAGTAAAGTTTATTGCACCGAAGTTCGAAATAAATTCATTTTACAACCCTTCTCGCATCAACACACTGGTGTTGAGATTATGATTGTGGATGCTATAAAGTAATTACTCGCTTCAACGATTGATTCTTTATTAGTAGCTATAGCACAACAATTTTACAGTTCTAAGATTTATATACATACAAGCAAAATCATTAGTTTGATATAATTCACAGTTTGAAGTCTAGAACATACACGTTGCTAAATTTATAAATTGTGTCGGAAGAATAAATTCGGACCGCCAGTAAAACTAATCATTTCACTCCACGAACGACCACTTGGTCAAATCTGTCAATTGTTGAGCTGATATGTTACAAAAAGATTTGAAGAGAATACCCACAAGGGACGAGTATATTTGAATAGATGTACTGCAGCTCTGACGGCAGTTTGAGAACTCACGTAGATCGCGATACAGCTCTATTAAAAGAGAAACGAATCAGTGCAGTAGGTTGCAATAATAGCAAACTAGGTTTTGAACTGGATGGAATATTACAGCTTGGCAGTTGGAAAAGTAGGCGTGTTTCGAATTACGAATTTCTCTTAAATCTCTTTAATTTTGTTCTGCCATTGAGGTGACAATACGCATATCGCTTTTTATGCACATTACATCCCACCACAGTCGAAAATTAAAGATATCGAATACAGGCGCTACCAAAAATTCTCAGCCGGTTAATAGTAGATCGTTGAACGGCAATGTATTACAGCTTACCGTAATGAAATGAAACTGCTTTTCCGATGAACATTTCAGCAATTGCATTACAGAGCCGTATAACGTTCAGACGACACTGCCAAGCAACAGCATTGCACGTAAACAATTGACCTACTACAAACAAAATGGAAAGAGGCAGGAATGATTCATTCTTTATTGCTACATTTTACAAAGCTAACAAGCACATTGTTTCAATGATACTGCCTTCACACATGCGCTCCCGACCTGATAGTGATCAGTGTAACAAGTGCTAACGAATCCAACAGTATGCACCGGATTAGGTAAAATTTGGAATGTAGAGAACAACGGACAATTAATGCATGTCAGCGTTTGGCCACAACGAAGATCAGAAGAAGGCCTCGAATGCAAAGGCACCATCTTCAATAAACCGGCTCCAAGGTCCAATTGAAAATCTACTTCGAAATCGGTGAAAACTCCCGGAAAACAGCACCACTTCAAAGGTTAAGTTGAGCGCGGGCCGTCATAGAAAATCTCCTACTGGAATTGTAGCAAGCGATTAATTACACACCGTACATACACAAAAGAATATGTACACACTAACGTATATTATTAGAAGATATATAGAATATTTAAAACTGCTAGAAAACATGTACAAATACGCCTAACTTAAGCAAGCTTTTTCGTCGCTAGAACGGGTAGGTATAAATAAGCTATAGATAACCAATGTTTCCCAAAATATCACATTTCAATACAAAAGAATACAGATTTAAAACATGTTTAAAAATATTTCAACATGAGAGTTCATACATCTCGGTTTACCCCGCAAGAAAATTTGATTCCTGTATCCTCCTGGTAACAACCAAATACAATCCCACGTAAAGATACCTCTGGGGCATCTTTAAGTGGATTGCATTAAACGTGAGAGCAACCTGTTACAGCTGCGCTTGTATAGGCCCGATCAGTAATTTAGGATCAGGAGCATCTAATTGATTTAGTTCGATTTGCATTGAATTGAATGATTTGGGCCTCATTTCCACCAGAGCCTCAACGTGAGTCATAATAGGCTCCCCCGTAGGGGCATTGAATTGAAATATGGGAATAGCATGCAGTCTGGGAAGGACCCAGATGAGGGTGTCCATTGGAACTGATGCAGCGTACACGGATTCGGTAAGTTTATTTAGTCTAGCGAGGGGCCTGCCGGCGCTGGCAACATCTGGTTGATCGATTTGGGCCTCATTTCCACCAGAGCCTCAACGTGAGTCATATTTATTTTATTTTTTATTTGCCTCCAAGATATCAGAGACATCACAGTTTTTCGTTGAAGGAAGGTAACCATTATCAGAGTAGTAGTCGCTTCTGTTTTCCCACAGGAGTCCCAACGCGGAGTTAATGCTGACTCCCCCGTAGGGCAATTGAAAAATGGCAAAGTAGGTGCAGCGTAGATTACGAGTAGGTTAAACGTAGATACAGAGTAGGTTAAACGTAGATACAGAGTAAGTTAAACGTAGATACAGAGTAAGTTAAACGTAGATACAGAGTTGGTTTTACATACATACAGATTTGATTTGAGCCTCACGCGATCATGAGAAACCAACCAAAATCGATGACGATACCAATCTCAACACCCTCAAGCACCAATGCTAGCCTTAAGGTTGGTTCTGGTTCTTCCTCATCTCATTATGCAAGTTTCTGTGGTTAAAGCAGATGCGCTGACAGCGGTTACTGTCGGTGCAGGTGGAAGATAGGGTCAGGTAATTTCTCTTTCAGGAACAATATTTTTACGAAAACTAACATTTCTCCATAATTGAAATTATTTATTATTCGCTTCTATGTTCCACCGGAGTCCCAACGCGAAGTTAATGCAGACTCCCTTGTAGGGCGGTCCCCATAATTGAAACCAAGTAAATTCTTGTTCAATGGCCACGTTAGCATATGCAAAACAATATTCTTGTCATTGATTCAGGGACCACCCCACATTTCCAAAATAATAACAATCATATTGATGCAAGAAATGCAACAACGTGTAAAACGGGAGAGCTGCTGAATTTTAGGGTTAAGCGTTAGTCAAAACATTAAATAGACTCTTGGCTCGTGCCCTACGAGGGAGCACTCAGTGACTATACGTTGGAGCTCCGGTGGAAGACAGAAGAAACTACTACTACTAGACTGTTGGCAGGATAACTTTCTTGTAGGAAGGCTGCATGCCACATATAACACGCTTCTAAACTGAATCAGCTTTCGGAATTTTTGAAAAAATATGATGAAAATGATCAGATTCAAAGAATAACATCCTCACCTTTCAGGCGGGATATTGTTGTGGGTTACACCTGTTTCTCTGCTGCTCATTTGATTGGCTTTTTATCTCGAATCCCCTCTTAAAGCACATGTGTTTAGATAACCACAGCACTTGGATGCATTATCTGAGCAATTTGCCACTGCAGACTTTAAAAATGATGCTTTAAGAAAACCCGTCAACGACTTGATGATGAACGCAAACTCTTTACATGCAGCACTGACCAAGAATTTCAACGCTGCATGCAAGGAAGTTTTAGCGGAACCTCGTTATTGAAGATGGAGAGTCCTCCTCTACCGCCTGAAGCCGGCTGGTCGCGGCCGACGGGCGACGTTGCGCTTCTTCTCTCGGATCATCAGTTCGAAGTCCGCCCTGTGAGCACAAACCGTAGTTAGTGATGCCAAGGGCGGAAACGCACATCAAGGCGAGCAGCGCCAAAAATCAATCATTTACAAACCTTTCTCCACTCACGCCTGTTCATTGCACGCTCTCTCACTACTTCTACATTAAAGTCTCTCCTTCCCAACGCCTGCTTCACACGATCCATCCACCCAAACTTCGGTCTACCTCTAGGCCTGCGACCACTCGCCTCTGCCTTCAACAAATTTTTTACCAATCTTCTTCATCCATCCTCACCGTGTGACCGAACCATCACAGAACACGCGAATCCACTCTGTCCTCCAACTTCTTCACCATCCCCGCTCTGATTCGAACCACGTCGTTAGTGAACCTGTCTCTCGGCGACACTCCAGTCAAGCTTCTCAAAACATTTCATCTCAAAAACATTCAACCTTCTTCTCTCCTCTGCTCTCACCGCCCCCCCTTCCCAAGTACAACCCTCGTACAGCTCTCTTTGCTTCCATCCCCAACGTCCTTCAGCTCATTACACTCTCCAGTGCACAAAGCACTTTACACCCCTCCTTTCCCCGCGACTTCACCTCAGTTTCCACAAGTTCAGTCATCTCCACATGTTAGCTTAGATACTGAAAACACAAAACTTCTTCCAACAAGTCTCCATTTAGGAGGACACTAATTCTGCTCGGATCAACGGTCCTCGAGCATCTCATTGCACTTTTACCCATTCACTCGAAGCTTTCTCCTCCCACACACTCAACCAAACTCGGACACCAGCCAACATAGCTTCTCCTCTGAATCCGCCAGCAGCGTCGTATCATCCGCAAACAGTAACTGGCGTAAGTGCCAACTCCGCTCATTCGCTTCCAACAGCTCCATGCCACGACACAGCACCATCACGTTCACCTCCCTGACAACTCCATCCATATAGAGATGGAACAGCCAGGGAGACATCACGCAGCCTTGTCTCAGTCCCATTTTCACTATGAACCAATCACTCACCTCGCTTCTCACTCGGACACATGCTTGGCTGCCAACATATAAACTCTGCACCGCTTTCAACAGATTTCCGCCCACTCCATACAAACGCAACAACCTCCACAGCGCTTCCTTGTCCATTCTGTCGTATGCCTTTACCAAATCCATGAAGGTCCAGAACACATCCTTTCCCTTTGCAAGGTACTTTTCACAGACCCGTCTCACTGCAAAAATCTGATCAGTGCACCCTTTACTGCTCTTAAAGCCACTCTGTTCCTCTTCAATCGCGCAATCCTTACATTCTCTAATCCTTTTGATCAGCACTCGCCCGTACAACTTCCCGACCATACATAACAGACTGATACCTCTCGAGTTTCAGCACTCGTGTTTATTTTCTTTGCCCTTGTACAGCGGAACAATGCATGCACTGCGCCACTCAATCGGCACCACGCCCGCTACGAAACACAGATTCAGCAGCCGTTAAACTATTACCCCAGGAAAAATCAGCATTTGACAAACTATCCACAAATGATTGAAGGGGCTGAGAGGACAGGAGCTATACTGATAGAGATTTCTGAAAAAAAGGTCCTGTCTTGATCCTGTATTATCTCTTGGCCTGCTGAGAGGACCAACAGCTACAGAGTTATATTTTTGACATAAGAATGAAACAGTTCATAGTTATCTGGCTTGTTTAGTAAGTAAATTGGACCTAATTTTTCCGGGAATGAAAGGAAACTCATGAAGCTAGTTCCTTATTAGATCATTATATGTTAGCCTCTCAAGAGGAATGACTAACTCGCAGTCCTCAATAATCCTGATCTGCTTGTGAGCAAGCCCTCAACTTTGCTAACTTGTTTGTAAGCCTGCCATGCCTTTTATCTCTCTTGCAGTATAAACTTTACAATTAGGACATCAAAACAGACCGTAAAAAAATAATCATAACATAAGAAAAGCTAAAGTTTGGCCTTTAATCCATCGGAGACAAAGCCTCCTTAACTCAGGCATGCTCTCCCTCACGAAAAAGACGTCTCCCTCTCTAACTAGCGTCTCCGTCACTGCCTAAAAAATATATACGCAAAGACAATGGAAGACTGATGGCAGCAAGGAAACAGTGGCAACACAGACACCTCCCCCACAGGTTTCTCTCCACGTGTGAAACTCGATCCAGTATATTATCAGAGTAGAAAAGTGGGCCCCCTTACCCACTGCAACAAAAGTCCAAAAGATGAGAAGCAATATAAAAATTGTACAAAGATAAATAGACCGAATGTAGTCATCAAAAATGGTTGAGGACCAGTCAATTAATGGTGAATTTCATCACCAGTGACTATCACATCCTGTTAAGGCAAAACTTCAATAAGTAGGTATTTAAAAAAAACTGTATAAGACGGGGGCAGAGGAACACCTACAATCTACAAATCATAATAAATTCTGCACGAAGTTTGGAACGTTTACATTGAAAACCAAAAAGCTTCATGATTTAAGCCTCATTTCAACCTTTTCTTCATGCAGTTACAATAGTGATCCATGGTTACGAACTTGACGAGACATGCCATCCGCGTTTCCTCGAACCACACTAGAGTTTACTATCTTGATGAAGGACGATGCGACAGAAGGCAAGAGACAAATCTCACTTGGAGCTAAAACATGAATATTCCGCCTCAACATCAAATCCAAAATGAATTTGATTCGATCCTCAGTTCCACTAGAGCCTCAACGCGAGTAATAATAGGCTTCCTTGTGGGGCTCGATGATCATTTCAAAGTTAAAAAAATGATGCGCATAAGAAAAACGCTTAGACGAACCGAACCTCAGCTTCCAATCATTTAGAACTTCATGAGTAATATGTACGCACACTAGTGCGTACAGGTAGCATCGTCGAGACTAGAACAAGGTTTACGGCTACACGGACAAAGCTAGCTCCGACAGCACCGCAACCCACTGTTTAGAGCTACGCGGTCTAGTGAAGTTGAGGTACAATTTAGTTATTCAAATAAGATAAATGCTCAAGACGAAACGAATCCTCGCTACCATTCAGAACTCCAAGAGTATTATGCACGCGCGCCAGTGCGCACAGATAGTATCGCCGAAATTGGTACAAGGTCTACGGCTTCACGTATTAGATCAACTCCAAACACAACGCGTCACAGGGTTTATAGCTACGCATTCCAGGTCAATCCCAGAAACTTCATATGGTCCGTGCACGCGCGAGCGAGCACGAACTGAAGAAAAAACGCCTATTTACAAAATCACAAACAGAAACTCTCGCACAAATTCACTAGCATTGGTATACATGACAAAATTTGTGGATCGTGAAGAAGAAAAGGCAGGTTTGTGACGGGCAGAAAAACTGCTCGGAGTATTGATTTCGCACTCATTGTTCAAGGGGATTGGGTGGGGGGGGGGGCAGAGGTCCCATTAGAGTCTGACAAATCTCTGATGGTAACCCAAGTCCCCCGGATCTTCCCGAGCTCCCCGGGTCCCTCGAGACCCCTAGTCTCCGCTCATCTCGGCTTATCTCGAATAATTTCGGCCAGTCTCAGCTCGTCGCGACCAACTCGACTCGGCTCAACATGTTTCGACTCATCTCGACGCACCTCGACCAGCCTCGACGCGCCTCCCCCCCTCTGCGCTAGTAATCATGTGGACTGTAATAAAAAATTTCACTCAAGCATTTTAGTATGGATGTGGGGTGGCAGAGGTGTCACGGGTCCCAAAAGAGCCCAACGAGTCCCAGAGGGTAACCCAAGTCCCCCGAGCTCACCGGGTCCTCTCGTCTCAGCTCATCTCGGCTTGTCTCGAATAATTTCGGTCAGTCTCGGCTCGTCGCGACCAACTCGACTCGGCTCAACATGTTTCGACTGATCTCGAAGCACCTCGACCAGCCTCGACGTGACCCTCGCCCTCTGCGCCAGTAGTTCGCGGACTGTAATGGTTAATTGTTTCACTCAAGCATTTCACATATATACATTTTTCTGTGTGTGTGGGTTTACAGCGTGGAGAGGGGGAAGCAGGGGTACCAGGGTTCAGAGGGGCCTCAAGTGGGCCCCAAAATTTCTCAAGGGGATCCCAAAGGGTCTCAAGGGCATCCCAAAGGGCCTTGGAAGGGTCCCCCCAAATCCTCCTGGTCTTCAAAGTCCCCCGGATTCCCGAAACCCTCGAGTCCCGCGAGTACCACCACTCCCGAGTCACCTAGTCTCAACCAGCCTCGGTTCGTCTCGACTCATCGCCTCAACCTGCCTCGTCCCCTCCACGCACAGTGCCATTCAAGACTTTCACTCTAAGATCACTAAGATCAACAGCAACATTAATTCACATTTTAGCTATCAAAACGCCTAGCTTTGCTCGGACATTTATTAGACGCCCGGGAGAGTGCAAATTCTCCCACCGTAGGTTGGACTAGACTAACTAACACACTGTATAGTCCGCCTAGGGCTCCTGCGGGCGTCTCACGATACATAATTATATAAATAATCCGAAATTGATCACCATGAAAATATGGCACAGATAGATAATAGAGCCCACGAAATAAGAAATAATAAAATAAATTGTTAATGATCTATAAAACAAATAATCATCCATCCACCCCAAGTCCAAAATGAAATGTCTTAATTTGATATTGAGAATACATTTACTCGGCCCACTTTCACATACAGATGCAAGGCCAAATCTCTGAACAGGGGGGTCAACGACGGCAAGGCTCACCCCACACTTCGCTCATGAACTCTCATACCTACTTAAATTTAGCCTGTCAGTGCTAGAGGGTCCGGCTAGGTCCGTGCAACACACTTCGGGGCAAGAGTGAGAGTCTTGGATTAGTGTCAGCAGCAGGGCCCGACAGCTTTCGCTGATTTACCCCCGCTGCGTCATCATTGCCGGGCTCTCCCCCACTCACATTTAATGCTAAACAAAACGCAAAAGGCAGGAAAGCGCATAAGGACCGCGCCAGAACTCATCCATTTACCATCTTTCTCGATTCGCGCCTATCCATTGCGCGCTCTCCAGCTACCTCCACACTAATGCCTTCTTCCCAACGCCTGCTTCACACCATCCATCCACCCATTTCGGTCTACATCTAGGCCTACGCCCCCTCACCAGAGCTTTTCTCATTCTTTTCACCAATTTACCATCGACCAGCTTCACCAAATGATCGAAGCACATCAGAACACGAGCATCTACTCTGTAATATACCTCCTTCGCCATCCCCGTTCGCATTCGAACAACGTTTTTATTAATTCTATCCCCCAGCGTTCCTCCGGCCATACCTCTCTATACACTTCATCTTGAATACATTCAACCATCTTCTCTTCCGCCCTCGTACTTAGAGTTTCAACACCGTAGAGCACAGTCGGGACAACTACTCCCTCGTATAACCCTCTCTTTGCTTCCATACCCAATATCCTACAGCTCATTAGACTCTTCAGTGCACTCAACACCCCTTCTTCACTTTAGATTTCACCTCAGTTTTGACTAGTTCCGTCTTCTCCACAAGGGAGTCCAGGTACTTAAAACACCCTCTTCCTCGAATAACTATTAGGTGGACACAAATTACGCTTCCTAAGTCATTCCATTTGTACGGGAGAGTGCTGATCAAAAGGATTAGAGACAGTACGGACTGCGCAATTGGAGAGGAACAGTGTGGCTTTAGGAGTGGTAGAGGGTGTACCGATCAGATATTTGCAGTGAGACAGGTATGTGAGAAGTACCTTGCCAAAGGAAAGGATGTGTTCTGGGCCTTCATGGATCTGGAGAAGGCATACGACAGAATTGACAGGGAAGCGCTGTGGAGGGTGTTGCGTTTGTATGGAGTGGGCGGACACCTGTTGAAAGCAGTGCAGAGTTTCTATGCTGACAGCCGAGCATGTGTCAGAGTGGGGAGCGAGGTGAGTGATTGGTTCACAGTGAAAGTGGGACTGAG
>SDVV010001095.1:0-27073 GCA_016164225.1 Gammarus roeselii | reverse complement strand
ACTCTAATAACTGAAACAACTCATACACCTAAACCAACTAAAACAACTAAAACAACTATAACAACTAAAACAACTAAAACAACTAAAACACCTACAACTACTAAAACATCTAAATCAACTAAAACACATAAAACAACTAAAACATCTAAATTAACTAAACACCTACAACAACTTAAACACCTAAAACCACTAGAACACCTGTAAACAACTAAAACACCTATAACAACTAACATACCTAAAACACCTACATCACCTAGAAACAACTATAACACCAAAAAACAATTAAAACAACTAAAACAACTAGAACAACTAAAACAACTAAAACAACTAAACAACTAAAACAACTAGGACACCTACAACAACTTGAACAACTAGAACACATACAAACAAATAAAACACATTAAACAGCTATAACAACTAGAACAACTTAAACACCTAAAACACCTATAACACCTAAAACAACTACAACAACTAAAACAACTAAAACAACTATAATACCTAAAACAACATAAACACATATAACAACTATAACAACTAAACAACTAAATCACCTAAAACAACTACAACAACTATAATTACTATAACAACTATATCAACGAAAACCACTACAACAACTAAAACAACTATAACACCTTAAACAAATAAAACACCTATAACAACTAGAACCCCTAAACCAACTATAACAACTAAAACAAATAAAACAACCATAACAATTACAACAACTAAAACAACTAAAACAACAAACACAGCTTAAACAACTGAAACAACTATAACAACTACAAGAACTAAAACAACTGAAACACATAGAACAACTACAACACCTAAAACTACTAAAACACATGAAACAACTGAAACCCCTACAACAACTGAAACATCTAAAACAACTTGAAACCACTATAACACCTAAAACAACTGAAACACCTAAACAACAATATAACCTAAAACTCCTGAAACCTCTAAAACAACTGAAACAACTAAAACACCTATAACAACTAGAACACCTAAAACAACTAACACAACTTTAACAACTATAACACCTAAAACAACTAAAGCACCTATAACAACTACAACAACTAAAACAACTTAACTACTAAAACAACTAGAACAACTAAAACAACAAAAATAACTAAAACAACTAGAACAACTAAAACAACTAAAACAATTTAAACAACTAAAACAACTAAAACACCCAAAGCAACTAAAACACCTATAACAACTAGAACAACTAAAAAAAATAAGGCAACTTTAACAACTATAACACCTAAAACAACTAAAGCACCTATAACAACTACAACAACTAAAACAACTTAACTACTAAAACAACTAGAACAACTAAAACAACAAAAATAACTAAAACAACTAGAACAACTAAAACAACTAAAACAATTTAAACAACTAAAACAACTAAAACACCCAAAGCAACTAAAACACCTATAACAACTAGAACAACTAAAAAAAATAAGGCAACTTTAACAACTATAACACCTAAAACAACTAAAGCACCTATAACAACTACAACAACTAAAACAACTTAACTACTAAAACAACTAGAACAACTAAAACAACAAAAATAACTAAAACAACTAGAACAACTAAAACAACTAAAACAATTTAAACAACTAAAACAACTAAAACACCCAAAGCAACTAAAACACCTATAACAACTAGAACAACTAAAAAAAATAAGGCAACTAATACAACTAAAACACCAAAAAACATTTAAAATAACTAAAACAAATAAAACACCTAAAACCACTATAACCCCTTAAACAACTTAAACAACAAAAACAACTAAAACACATACAACAACTAAAACAACAGAAACAACTATAACAACTAAAACAACTAAAACAACTAAAACAACTACAACAACTAAAACAACTACAACAACTAAAACAACTAGAACAACTAAAACAACTAGAACAACTAAAACAACTACAACAACTATAACAACTAAAACACCTAGAACAACTAGCAGACCTAAAACGATTGAAACAGCTTGAAAAACTTTAACAACTAAAACAACTCAAACACCTAAACCAACTAAAACAACTAAAACAACTAAACAACTTAAACAACTAAAACAACTATAACAACTAAAACAACTAAAACAACTAAAACACCTATAACTACTATAACATCTTAAACAACCAAAACACATACAACAACTAAAACACCTAAATTAACTAAACACCTACAACAACTTAAACACCTAGAACAACTAGAACACCTAAAAAAACACTAAACATCTATTACAACTAACATACCTCAAAACACCTACATCACCTAAACAACTATAACACCTAAAACAATTGAAACAACTAAAACAACTATAACAACTAAACAACTAAAACAACTAAAACACCTATAACAACTTAAACAACTAGAACACCTAGAACAACTATAACACATAAAACAACTATAACAACTAGAACAACTAGAACACCTATAACACCTATAAAAATAACAACAACTAGAACAACTAAAACAACTATAACTACTAAAACAACTATAATAACTGAAACAACTAAATCAACTAAACAACTAAAACAACTAAACAACTATAACAACTAAAACAACTAAATCACCGTAAACAACTATAACAACTAAAATAACTAAAACAACTATATCAACTATAACCACTAAAACAACTATAACAACTATAACACATTAAACAAATAAAACACCTAAAAAAACTAGAACCCCTAAAACAACTATAAAACTAAAACAACGAACACAACTAAAAAAATTAAAATAACTGAAACAACTACAACAGCTAAAAAAACTACAACAACTATAACAACTACAAGAACTATAACAACTAGAACAACTAAAGCAACTACAACAACTAAAACAACTATAACAACTAAACAACTGAAACAACTAAAACACCTTGGCAACTAAAACACATAAAACAACTAAAACACATAAAACAACTAAAACACATAGAACAACTAAAACAACTAAAACTACTATAACACCTAAAACAACTAAAACACCTACAACAACTGAAACACCTAAACAACTTAAAACCACTATAACACCTATAACAACTGAAACACCTAAAACAACTAGAAAACCTAAAACTCATGAAACTTCTACAACAATTGGAACAACTAAAACACCTATAACACTAGAACACCTAAAACAACTGACACATCTTTAACAACTATAACACCTGAAACAACTAAACAACTATAACAACTAAAACAACTAAAACAACAAAAAAAAACTATAACACCTAAAACAACTATAACACCTAAAACAACTAAAACAACTTAAACTACTCAAACAACTAATACAACCATAACAACTAAAACAACTAAAACAACGAAAACAACTACAACAACTAGAACAACTAAAACAACAAAATCAACTGAAACACCTTAAACACCAACAACAACTATAACACCTAAAACAACTAGAAACAACCCAAGCAACTACAACAACTAAAACAACTGCAACAACTAAAACAACTAAATAATTTAAACTACTAAAACAACTACAACACCCAAAACAACTAAAATACCTATAACAACTAAACAAAAAAAACTAAAGCAACTAAAACAAGTAAAACACCTACAACATACAAAACAACTAAATTAACTAGAAAACCTAAAACAACTTTAACACCTGAAACAACTTAAACAACTATAACAACTAAAACAACTAAAACACCTACAACAACTAAAACAACAGAAACAACTAAAAACAACTATAACAACCAAAACAACTAGAACAACTAAAACAACTATAACAACTAAAACAACTAAGACAACTATAACAACTAAAACACCTAGAAAACCTAAAACGATTAGAACAGCTTGAACAACTTTAACAACTGCAACAACTCAAACACCCAAACCAACTATAACAACTAAAACAACTAAAGCAAATAAAATAACTAAAAAAACTATAACAACTAAAACAACTAAAACACCTAGAACTAATAAAACATCTAAATCAACTAAAACACATGCAACAACTAAAACACCTAAATTAACTAAACACCTACAACAACTTAAACACCTAAAACAACTAGAACACCTACAAACAACTAAAACACATAAAACAACTATAACAACTTGAACAACTAAAACACCTAAAACACCTATATCACCTCAAACAACTACAACAACTACTACAACTAAAACAACTATAACACCTAAAACAACATAAACACGTATAACAACTTGAACAACTAAAACAACTATAACACCTATAACAACTAAAACAACTATAACTACTAAAACAACTATAATAACTGGAACAACTAAAACAACTAAACAACTAAAACAACTAAACAACTATAACAACTAAAACAACTAAATCACCGAAAACAACTATAACAACTAAAATAACTAAAACAACTATATCAACTAAAACCACTAAAACAACTAAAACAACTATAACACCTTAACAAATTAAACACCCAAAACAACTAGAACCCCTAAAACAACTATAAAACTAAGCAACTAACACAGCTAAAACAATTCAACCAACTAAACAACTAAAACAGCTAAAACAACTGAAACATCTATAACAACTACAAGAACTAAAACAACTAGAACAACTAAAGCAACTACAACATCTAAAACAACTAGAACAACTAAACAACTGAAATAACTAAAACACCTTAAACAACTAAAACACAAAAATCAACTACGACACATAAAACAACTAGAACACATAGAACAACTAAATTAACTAAAACTACTATAACACCTAAAACAACTAAAACACCTACAACAACTGTAACACCTAAACAACTTAAAACCTCTTTAACGCCTATAACAACTGAAACACATGAAACAACTACAAAACCTAAAACTCCTGAAACCTCTACAACAATTGAAACAACCAAAGCACCTATAACAACTAACACTACTACAACACCTGAAACAACTAAACAACTATAACAACTAAAACAACTAAAACAACTAAAACAACTACAACAACGATAACACCTAATACAACTATAACACCTAAAACAACTACATCAACTTAAACAACTCAAACAACTAGAACAACTAAACAACTAAAACAACTAAAATAACGAAAACAACGAAAACCAATAGAACAACTAAATCAACTGAATCAACTGGAACACCTAAATCTCCAACAACAACAATAACATCAGAAACAACTTTAACAACTAAAACAACTAAAACAACTATAACAACTAAAACAACTAAGACAACTATAACAACCACAACACCTAGAAGACCTAAAACGATAGAACAGCTTGAACAACTTTAACAACGGAAACAACTCAAACACCTAAACCAACTAAAACAACTAAGAAAACTTGAACAACTAAACCAACTAAAACAACTATGAAAACTAAAACATCTATAACACCTATAACTACTAAAACATCTAAATCAACTAAAACACATAAAACAACTTGAAAACCTAAATTAACTAAACACCTACAACAACTTGAACACCTAAAACAACTAGATCACCTAAAAAAAACAGCTAAAACAACTAAAACAACTTAAACAACTAAACAACTAAGACAACTAAAACACCTACAAAAACTTAAACAACTAGAACACCTAAAAACAACTAAAAAACATAAAACAACTATAACAACTTGAACAACTAAAACACCTACAACACCTATAACACCTCAAACAACTACAACAACTAAAACAACTAAAACAACTAAAACAACTATAACACCTAGAACAACATAAACACATATAACAACTTAAACAACTAAAAAAACTATAACACCTATAACAACTGAAACAACTATAACTACTAAAACAACTATAAAAACTGAAACAACGAAAACAACTAAACAACTAAAACAACTAAACAACTATAACAACTAGAACTACTAAATCACCGTAAACAACTATAACAACTAAAATAACTAGAACAACTATATTAACGAAAACCACTAAAACAACTAAAACAACTATAACACCTGGAACAAATAAAACACCTAAAACAACTAGAACCCCTAAAACAACAATAACACTAATACAACTAACACAACTAAACAATTAAAACAACTATAACAACTAAAACAGCTGAAACAACTAAAACAACTATAACAACTACAAGAACTAAAACAACTAGAACAACTAAAGCAACTACAACAACTAAAACAACTATAACAACTAAACAACTGAAACAACTGAAACACCTTAAACAACTATAACACGTAAAACAACTAAAACACATTAAACAACTAAAACACATAGAACAACTAAAACAACTAAAACTACTAAAACACCTAAAACAACTAAAACACCTACAACAACTGCAACACCTAAACAACTTAAAACCACTATAACACCTATAACAACTGAAACACCTAAAACAACTAAAAAGCCAAACAACCCTGAAACCTATACATTAATTGAAACAACTAAAACACCTATAACAACTAAAACACCTAAAACAACTAACACATCTTCAACAACTATAACACCTATAACAACTAAAGCACCTATAACAACTAAATCAACCACAACACCTTTAACAACTAAACAACTATAACAGCTAAAACAACTAAAACAACTACAACAACTATAACACATAATACAACTATAACACCTAAAACAACTAAAACAACTTAAACAATTCAAACAACTAAAACAACTAAAACAACGAAAACAACTACAACAACTAGAACAACTAAAACAACTAAATCAACTGCAACACCTCAAACACCAACAACAACAATAACACCTAAAACAACTAAAAACAACTAAAACAACTACAACAACTAAAACAACTACAACAACTAAAACAACTTAAACAACTAAAACAACTAAAACAACTAGAACAACTAAAACAACTAAAACAACTAAAATAACTTAAAAACGAAAACAACTACAACAACTGAAACAATTTAAACAACTAAAACAACTAAAACACCCATAACAACTTAAACACATATGACAATTGGAAAAAAAAAAAAATCAACTAAAACAACTATAACACCTAGAGCATTTGAAACAACTAAATCAGCTAGAACACCTAAAACAACTATAACACCTAAAACAACTTCAACAACTAAAGCAACTAAAACACCTACAACAACTAAAACAACTTGAACACCTAAAACTACTATAACATCTAAATCAACTAAAACACATAAAACAACTAAAACCCCTAAATAAACTAAACACCTACAACAACTTAAACACTTAAAACAACTAGAACACCTATAAACAACTAAAACACCTATAACAACTATTATCCCTATAACACCTACATCACCTAAAACAACTAAAACACCTATAACAATTAAAACAACCAAAACAACTATAACACCTAAAACAACATAAACACATATAACGACTATAACCACTAAAACAACAATAACACCTATAACAACTAAACAACTATAAATACTAAAACAACTATAACAACTGTAACAACTAAAACAACTAAACAACTAAAACAACTAAACATCTATAACAACTATAACAACTAAATCACCTAAAACAACTATTTCAACTAAAACCACTAGAACAACTAAAACAACTATAACACCTTAAACAAATAAAACACCTATAACAACTAGAACACCTAAAACAACTAACACATCTTTAACAACTAAAACACCTAAAACAACAAAAGCACCTATAACAACTAAAACAACTACAACACCTGAAACAAATAAACAACTATAACAACTAAAACAACTAAAACAACAACAACAACTATAACACCTAATACAACTATAACATCTAAAACAACTAGAACAACTTGAACAACTCAACAACTAAAACAACTATAACAACTAAAACAATTAAAACAACTATAACACCTAAACCAACTAAACAACTAAAACAACTAAAACAACTAAAACAACTAAATCATCTGAAACACCTATAACACATATAACAATTATAATACCTAAAACCACTAAAATAACTAGAACAACTAAAACAACTGAAACAACTAAAACAACTGAAACACCTACAACACTTAAAACACCTACAACAACTAAAACTCCTAAAACAACTACAAACAACTCAACAACTAAAACAACTACAACAACTAAACAACTTAAACAACTGCAACAATTAAAACAACTAAAACAACTAAAATATTTAAATAAACTACAAAAACTATAACAACTAAAACAATTTAAACAAATAAAACAACTAAAACACCCAAAACAACTAAAACACCTATAACAACTAAACAACTAAAACAACTACAGCATCTACAGCAACTAAAATAACTAAAACACCTATAACAACTTAAACAACTAAAATGACTAGAACACCTAAAACAATTATAACACCTAAAACAACTACAACAACAGAAACAACTATAACAACTATAACAACTAAAACTACTAAAACAACTAAAACAACTAAAACAACTAAAGCAACTATAACACCTAGAACAACTACAACCCCTAAAACGACTAAAACAACTTGAACCTCTAGAACAATTAAACAACTATAACAACTGAAACAACTAAAACAACTAAAGCAACTTGATCAACTGAAACAACTCAAACAACTAAAACCACTAAAACACCTACAACAACTAAACAACCGAAACAACTAAAACAACTAAAACAACTATAACAACTAAAACAACAGAAACAACTAGAACAACTACGACAACTAGAACAACTAAAACAACTAAACAACTATAACAACTAAAACTACTAAATCACCGTAAACAACTATAACAACTAAGATAACTAGAACAACTATATCAACTAAAACCACTAAAACAACTAAAACAACTATAACACCTGGAAAAAATAAAACACCTGAAACAACTAGAACCCCTTAAACAACAATAGCACTAATACAACTAACACAACTAAACAATGGAAACAACTATAACAACTAAAACAGCTAAAACAACTAAAACAACTATAACAACTACAAGAACTAAAAGAACTAGAACAACTAAAGCAACTACAACAACTAAAACAACTATAACAACTAAACAACTGAAACAACTAAAACACCTTAAACAACTATGACACATAAAACAACTAAAACACATTAAACAACTAAAACACATTGAACAACTATAACAACTAAAACGTTTAAAACACCTAAAACAACTAAAACACTTACAACAACTGCAAAACCTAAACAACTTATAACCACTATAACACCTATAACAATTGAAACACCTAAAACAACTAAAAAGCCTAACACTCCTGAAACCTCTACATTAATTGAAACAACTAAAACACCTATAACAACTAAAACACCTAAAACAACTAAAACATTTTTAACAACTATATCACCTATAACAACTAAAGCACCTATAACAACTAAATCAACCTCAACACCTGTAACAACTAAACAACTATAACAACTAAAACAACTAAAACAACTACAACAACTATAACACCTAATACAACTATAACACCTAAAACAACTAAAACAACTTAAACAATTCAAACAACTAAAACAACGAAAACAACTACAACAACTAGAACAACTAAAACAACTAAATCAACTGCAACACCTCAAACACCTAAAACAACTAAAAACAACTAAAACAACTACAACAACTAAAACAACTATAACAACTAAAACAAATTAAACAACTAAAACAACTAGAACAACTAAAACAACTATAACAACTAAAATAACTTAAAAACGAAAACAACTACAACAACTGAAACAATTTAAATAACTAAAACAACTAAAACACCCATAACAACTAAAACACCTATAACAATTGAAACAAAAAAAAAACTAAAGCAACTAAAACAACTGAAACACCTAGAACATTTAAAACAATTAAATCAACTAGAACACCTAAAAACAACTATAACACCTAAAACAACTTAAACAACTAAAACAACTAAAACACCTACAACAACTAAAACAACAGAAACAACTAAAACAACTATAACAACAAAAACAACTAAAACAACTAAAACAACTATAACAACTAAAACAACTGAGACAACTAGAACAACTAAAACACCTAGAACATCTAGAAGACCTAAAACGATTAGAACAGCTTGAACAACTTTAACAACTGAAACAACTCAAACACCTAAACCAACTGAAACAACTAAAACAACTAAAACAACTAGAACACTAAAACAACTAAAACAACTATAACAACTAAAACAACTAGAATACCTAAAACTACTATAACATCTAAATCAACTAAAACACATAAAACAACTAAAACCCCTAAATAAACTAAACACCTACAACAACTTAAACACTTAAAACAACTAGAACACCTAAAAACAACTAAAACACCTATAACAACTATTATCCCTATAACACCTACATCACCTAAAACAACTAAAACACCTAAAACAATTAAAACAACCAAAACAACTATAACATCTAAAACAACATAAACACATATAACAACTATAACCACTAAACAACAATAACACCTATAACAACTAAACAACTATAACTACTAAAACAACTATAACAACTGTAACAACTAAAACAACTAAACAACTAAAACAACAAAACATCTATAACAACTAGAACAACAAAATCACCTAAAACAACTATATCAACTAAAACCACTAGAACAACTAAAACAACTATAACACCTTAAACAAATAAAACACCTATAACAACTAGAACACCTAAAACAACTAACACATCTTTAACAACTAAAACACCTAAAACAACTAAAGCACCTATAACAACTAAAACAACTACAACACCTGAAACAAATAAACAACTATAACAACTAAAACAACTAAAACAACAACAACAACTATAACACCTAATACAACTATAACATCTAAAACAACTAGAACGACTTAAACAACTCAAACAACTAAAACAACTGAAACAACTATAACAATAAAAACAATTAAAACAACTATAACACCTAAACCAACTAAACAACTAAAACAACTAAAACAACTAAAACAACTAAATCATCTGAAACACCTTTAACACATATAACAATTATAATACCTAAAACCACTAAAACAATTAGAACAACTAAAACAACTGAAACAACTAAAACAACTGAAACACCTACAACACTTAAAACACCTACAACAACTAAAACTCCTAAAACAACTAAAAACAACTCAACAACTAAAACAACTACAACAACTAAACAACTTAAACAACTGTAACAATTAAAACAACTGAAACAACAAAAATAATTAAATAAACTACAAAAACTATAACAACTAAAACAATTTAAACAACTAAAACAACTAAAACACCCAAAACAACTAAAACACCTATAACAACTAAACAACTAAAACAACTACAGCATCTACAGCAACTAAAATAACCAAAACACCTATAACAACTTAAACAACTAAAACGACTAGAACACCTAAAACAACTATAACACCTAAAACAACTACAACAACAGAAACAACTATAACAACTATAACAAGTAAAACAACTAAAACAACTAAAACAACTAAAACAACTAAAGCAACTATAACACCTAGAACAACTACAACCCCTAAAACGACTAAAACAACTTAAACCACTAGAACAACTAAACCAACTATAACAACTGAAACAACTAAAACAACTAAAGCAACTTGATCAACTGAAATAACTCAAACAACTAAAACCACTAAAACACCTACAACAACTAAACAACCGAAACAACTAAAACAACTAAAACAACTATAACAACTAAACAAATAAAACAACTAAAAACAACTGAAACACCTATAACAACTGAAACAACAGAAACAACTAGAACAACTACAAAAACTAGAACAACTAAAACAAGTAAAACAACTCAAACACCTAAACCAACTAGAACAACTAAAACAACTAGAACAACTAAAACAACTAAAACAACCAAAAAAACAACTATAACACCTAAAAACAACTATAACACCTAAAACAACTAAAACAACTTATACAACTCTAACAACTAAAAGAACTAGAACAAATAAAACAATTAAACAACTAAAACACATAAACCAACTAAACAACTGAAACGACTAAACAACTATAACAACTAAAACGACTAAACAACTAAAACACCTGAAACACCTATAACAACTAGAACAACTGAACACCTATAACAACTATAACACCCAAAACAACTACAACACCTATAAAAACTACAACACCCATAACAACTAGATTACCTGAAACAACTAGAACATTTAAAACAACTAAAAAGACTGTAACACCTATAACAACTAAAACACCTACAACAACTAAAACAACTAAAACCACTAGAACAACTAGAACAACTAAAACACCTAAAACAACTAAAACACCTATAACAACTAAAACAACTAAAACAACTAAAACAACTAAAACAACTATAACAACAAAAACAACTAGAACAACTTAAACAACTAGAACAACTAGAACAACTAAAACACCTGCAACAACTATAACACCCACAACACATATAACACCTAAAACACCTAGAAACACCTCAAACAACTAAATACCTTAAACAACTATATCATCTATAACAACTAAACAACTAAAACACCTAAAACAACTACAGCAACTAAAACAACTAAAACACCTTAAGCAACTAGAACACATAAAACAACTTAAACAACTAAAACAACTAAAACAACTAAGACAATTATAACAACTATAACAACTGGAACAACTAAAACATCTTGAACAACTAAAACACCTATAACAACTGAAATAACTAAAACAACTAAAACAACTAAAACACTTTCAGAAACTAGAAAACTTAAAACAACTTAAACAACCAAATCAACTAAAACAACTACAACAACTAAAACACCTAAAACAATTACAACATCTAAAACAACTAAACAACTTGAACAACTATAACATCGAAAACAACTATAACAACTAAAACACCTAAAACAACTAAAGCAACTAAAACACCTAACCAACTTAAACAACTAAACAACTAAAACAACTAAAACAACTACAACAACTAAAACAACTACAATAACTACAACATCATGAACACCTAAATCAACTAAAAACAACTAAAACAACTAAAACAACTATAACAACTAAAAACTATAACAACTAAAACGCCTATAACAACTAAAACACCTAAAACAACTAAAACACCAAAATCAACTAAACACATAAAACAAATAGATCACCTGAACTAACTTAAACACCTAAACAACTTAAACACCTACAACAACTAGAACACATAAGAACAACTAAAACACCTAAAACAACTAAAACACCTGTAATAACTATAACACCTACAACACATATAACACATAAAACACCTAAAAACACCTCAAGCAACAAATACCTAAAACAACTATAACATCTATAACAACTAAAACAACTAAAGCACCTAAAACAACTACAACAACTTAAACACCTACAATACCTAAAACACCTACAACAACTAAAACACCTAGAACAACTAAAAAACAACTAGAACAACTAAAACAACTGGAACAACAAAACAACTAGAACACTTAAAACAACTAAAACAACTACAACAACTTGAACAACCATAGCACTCAAAACAACTATAAACAACTAAAACAACTATAACAACTATAACAACTAGAAAAACTAAAACAACTACAACACCTATAACAACTAAAACATCTAAAATACTAGAACACCTGAAACAACTACATCACATAGAACAATTATAACACCTAAATTAACTAAAACACCTATAGTAACTTAAACACCTAAAACAACTAAAACACCTAAAAAACAACTGAAACACCTAAAACACAATTAAAACACCTACAAATACTAAAATAACTTTATCAACTAGAACAACTAAATTAACTAAAATACTTAAAGTATCTAGAACACCTAAAACAACTTGAACAACCAAAACAACTATAACACCTAGAACAACTAGAACAACTAAAACAACTAAAACATCTATAACAACTAGAACAACTAGAACAACTAAAACAACTAGAACAACTATAACAACTAAAATAACTAAAACAACTATAACAACTAAAACACCTAAAACAACTACAACATCTAAAACAACTAAAACAACTAGAACAACTAAAACATCAATAACAACTAGAACAACTAAAACACCTAAAACAACTAAATCACCTAAAACACCTATAACACATAGAACAACTTAAACACCTAAAACAACTAAAACAACTAGAACAACTAAAACAACTTGAACAACTGAAACACCTATAACACTTAAAGCACCTACAACACCTATAACACCTAACACAACTAAAAACAACTACAACAACTAAAACAACTGCGACAACTAAACAATTTGAACAACTAAAACAACTAAAACAACTAAAAAAACTAGAATAACTAAAACAACTAAAACAACTTAACAACTAAAACAACTTAAACACCTAAAACAACTAAAACACCCATAACAGCTAAAACACCTATAACAACTAAAACAACTACAACAACTAAAACAACTAAAACAACTAAAGCAACTATAACAACTAAAACACCTATAACAACTTGAACAAATAAAACAACTAGAACAACTAAAACAACCATAACACCTAAAACAACTTGAACAATTAAAAAAACTA
Source organism: Gammarus roeselii (assembly GCA_016164225.1). NCBI lineage: Eukaryota > Metazoa > Arthropoda > Malacostraca > Amphipoda > Gammaridae > Gammarus > Gammarus roeselii. The sequence goes on along the minus strand of SDVV010001095.1, from coordinate 12,621 downwards.
AAACACCTACAACAACTTAAACCACTAGAACAACTAAAACAACTATAACAACTAAAACAACTAAAACAACTAAAGCAACTAGATCAACTGAAACACTTTAATCAACTAAAACCACTAAAACACCTACAACAACTAAACAACTGAAACAACTAAAACAACTATAACAACTAAAACAACTAAAACAAATAAAACAACTAAAAAACAACTAAAACACCTATAACAACTAAAACAACAGAAACAACCAGAACAACTACAACAACTAAAACAATTCAAACAACTACAACAACTAAAACAACTAAAACAACTAAAACAACTGGAACAACTAAAACACCTAGAACAATTAAACACCTAAAACGACTATAACAACTTGAACAACTTTAACAACTAAACCACTGAAACACCTAAACCAACTAGAACAACTAAAACAACTAAAACAACTAAACAACTAAACAACTATAACACCTATAAACAACTATAACACCTAAAACCACTAAAAACACTTATACAACTCAACAACTAAAAAAACTAGAACAACTAAAACAATTAAAACAACTAAAACACCTTAACCAACTAAACAACTGAAACGACTAAACAGCTAAAACCACTAAAACGACTAAAAACAACTAAAACACCTGAAACACCTGTAACAACTAGAACAACTAAACACCTATACCAACTAAAACACCCAAAAACAACTACAACACCTATAACAACTACAACACCCATAACAACTAGATTACCTAAAACAACTAGAACATTTAAAACAACTAAAAAGACTATAACACCTATAACAACTAAAACACCTACAACAACTAAAACAATTAAAACCACTAGAACAACTAAAAAAACTAAAACACCTAAAACAACTAAAACACCCATAACAACTATAACATTTATAACAACTAAAACACCTTAGGCAACTTGAACACCTATAACAACTTAAACTAAACAACTATAACAACTAAAACAACTAGAACCACTAAACAACTAAAACACCTAAAACAACTACAACAACTAAACACCTAAAACTCCTACGACACCTACAACAACTGAAACACCCAAAACAACTTCAAACAGCTAGAACAAGTTAAACAACTGGAACAACTATAACAATTAAAACAACTAAAAAAACTAAAACAACTAAAATAACTATAACAACTATAACAACTATAACAACTATAACAACTACAACAACTAAAACACCTATAACAACTATAACACCTATAACAACCAAAACAACTTGAACAACTGAAACAACTTAAACAACTAAACCAACTAAAACAACTAAACACCTAAACCAACTATAACAAATAAACAACTAAAACAACTAAAACAACTAAACAACTAGAACACTTAAAACAACTAAAACAACTACAACAACTATAACAACTAAAACACTTAAAACAACAACAAACAACAAAAACAACTCAACAACTATAACAACTAAGAAAACTAAACAACTGAAACACATATAATAACTAAAACACCTAAAAAAAACTAAAACACCTAGAAACAACTAAAACACCTAAAAAACTAAACCAACTATAAAACTAGAACAACTAGAATAACAAAAAACACATAAAAAATCTAGAACATCTAAAACACCTAGAACAACTTGAACTACTTTAACAACTAAAAACAACTCAAACACCTAAACCAACTAAACAACTAAAACAACTAAAACAACGAAAACAACTACAACAACTATAACCACTAAAACAACTAAAACAAGTGAAATACCTAAAACACTTATAACACCTACAACAACTAATACACCTAAAACAGCTAAAATCAACTACAACAACTGGAAGAAATACAACAACTAAAACAACTTTAACAACTAAAACAATTAAAACAATCAAAACAACTAAAATAACTAAAACAACTTGAACAACTACAACAACTAAAACAATTTAAACAACTAAAACAACTAAAACACCCAAAACAACTAAAACCCCTCTAACAACTATAACAACTAAAACAACTAGAGCAACTATAACAACTAAAACACCTGAAACAACTATAACAACTAAAACAACTAGAACACCTAAAACAACTATAACACCTATAACAACTTGAACAACTAAAACTACTATAACACCTAAAACAACTTGAATAACTAGAACAACTAGAACAGCTATAATAACTAAAACAACTAAAACGACTATAACAACTAGATCAACTAAAACAACTCAAACCGTTAAAACCACTAGAACACCTAAAACAACTAAACATCTGAAACAACTAAAAACAACTAAAACAACTAAAACAACTTAAACAACTAAAACAACTAAAACACCTAGAACAACTAGAACAACAAAAACAACTAAACAACTGAAACAACTAAAACAACTAAAACAACTAAAACCACTATACAACTATAACAACTAAAACAACTAAAACAACTAAAACAACAATAAACAACTAAAACACCTGCAACAACTATAACACCTTAAACGACTAAAACAACTTGAACAACTTTAACAACTAAAACAACTCAAACACCTAAACCAACTGAAACAACTAAAACCACTTAAACAATTAAAACAACTAAAACAACTAAAACAACTAAACAACTGAAACCACTATACAACTATAACAACTAAAACAACTAAAACAACTAAAACAACTAAAACACCTAAACAACTATAACAACTAAACAACTAAAACAACAATATCAACTAAAAGAACTGAAACAACTCAAACAACTATAACACATTAAACAACTAAAACACCTAGAACAACTAGAACCCCTACAACAACTATAACAATTAAAACAACGAAAACAACTAGAACACATAAAACAACTATAATACCTAAATCAACTACAACACATAGAACAACTGAAACACCTAGAGCTACTAAAACACCAAACAACAACTAAACACCTAAAACAACTGGAACACCTAAAACAACTAAACCACTATAACACCTAAAACAACTGAAACACCTACAAAACGAACTACCTAAAACTCCTGAAACGCCTAAAACAACTAAAACAACTAAAACACCTATAACAACTATTAAACCTAAAACATCTTGAACATCTTTAACAACTATAACACCTAAAACAGCTAAAGCACCTATAACAACTAAAACAACTAAAACAAATAAAACAACTATAACAACTAAAACACATTAAACAACTATAACAACTAAAACAACTAAAACACCTGAAACAACTAAACAACTATAAAAACTAAAACAACTTAAACAATTATAACAACTATAACACCTAAAGCAACTAAAACACCTAAAACAACTATAACAACTAGAACAACTAAAACAACTACAACATCTATAACAACTAAGACAACTAAAACAACTAAAACAACTATAACAAATATAACAACTACAACAACTAAAACAAATAAAACAACTAAAACAACTAAAACACCTGAAACACCTATAACACAAATAACAACTAAAACACCTAAAACAACTAAAACAACTATAACAACTAAAACAACTACAGTACAACATCTATAACAACTAAGACAACTAAAACACATAAAACAACTATAATAACTAAAACAACTAAACAACTAAAGAACTAGAACAACCAAAAAAAAATACAACACCTATAACAACTAAAACACCTACAACAACTAAAATACCTATAACACCTGTAATACCTATATAAACTGAAACACCTATAACAACTAAAACACCTAAACAACTAACACACCTAAAATAACTACAACAACTTAAACAACTAAAACAACTAAAACAACTGGAACAACTGAAACAACTACAACACCTAAAACAAATAAAACATCTTGAACAAGTAAAACACATAAAACAACTATAACACCTAAAACAACCGTAACACATACAACATCTGGAACAAAATAAAACAATTACAACACCTAAAACAACTAAAACACCTAAACAACTAAAACACCTTTAACAACTAGAACACCTATAACACCTGAAACACCTAAAACACCTATAAACACCCATAACACCTAAAACACATAAAACAACTAGAACGACTAAAACACCTACAACAACTAAAACACCTAAAACAACTACAACACCTAATACAACTACAACACCCAAAACAACATTTAAAACATTTAAAACAAGTAAAACAACTAAAACACCTATAACAACTGAACACCTAAAATAACTAAAACACCTATAACAACTAAAACAACTAGAAAATACTAAAACACCTTAAACTAATATAACACTAAAACACCTAAAACAATTATAGCAACTTAAACAACTAGAACAACTATAAACAACTGAAACAACTAAAACAACTATACACTCAAAAGAACTAAAACAACTTAAACACCTATAACAACAAAACAACATAAAACAAGTAAATCACCTAAAACAACTACAACACATATAACAACTAAAACACCTAAATTAATTAAAACACCTAAAACAACTTAAACACCTACGACAACTAAAACACCTAAAAAACAACTAAAACACCTAAAAGAACTATAACACCTATAACAACTAAAACAACTATAACAACTAGAACAACGAGAACAACTAAAACACATAAACCAACTAAAACAACTAAAACAACTGAAACACCTAAAACACTTGAAACACCTACAACAACTAAAACACCTAAAACAAATAAAAACCACTACAACAACTAAAACAACTACAACAACTAAACAACTTAAACAACTAAAACACTTAAAACAACTACAAACAACTACAAAAAATAAAACAACTAAAACAACTAAACAACTTTAACAACTAAAAACTAAAACAACTATAACAACTAAAACAACTAAAACGACTATAACAACTAGATCAACTAAAACAACTCAAACCGTTTAAACCACTAAAACACCTAAAACAACTAAACAACTCAAACAACTATAACAACTAAAACAACTTAAACAACTATAACACCTTAAACAACTAAAACACCTAAAACAACTAGAACCCCTAAACAACTATATTAACTAAAACAACTAAAACAACTAGAACAACTTAAAAACAACTAAAACACCTAGAACAACTAAAACTACTGAAACAACTAAACCAACTATAACAAATAAAACAACTATAACAAATAAAACAGCAAAAACAACGATGACAACTAAAACAACTAGAACAACTCAAACAACTACAACAACTATAACAACTAAATCAACTAGAACAACTAAAACCACCAGAACAACTAAAACACCTGAAACCACTAAAACACCTAAATCAACTACAACACATAAAACAACTAGAACACCTAAATTAACTAAAACACCTTCAGACAACTTAAACACCTATAACAACTAGAACACCTAGAATCAACTAAAACACCTTAAGCAACTAAAACACCTGAAACAACTATAACTCCTACATCACCTAAAACACATAAAACACTTAGAAACACCTCAAACAACTAAATACCATAAACAACTATAACATCTAAAGCAACTAAAACAACTAGAACAACCATAACACCTAAAAGAACTACAACAACTAGAACACCTAAATTAGCTACAACACCTACAACAACTATAACACCTAAAACAACTAAAAAAACTAGAACAACTAAACAACTGAAATGACTATAACAACCAAAACAACTAAAACAACTAAAACACCTAAACCAACTAGAACAACTAAAACAACTGTAACAACTAAAACAAATAGAACACTTAACACAACTAAAACAACTACAACAAATAAAACAACTGTAACACCTAAAACAGCTATAAACAACTAAAACAACTATAACAACTATAACAGCCAAAAAAACAGAACAACTAAAACACCTATAACAACAAACCACCTAAACAACTAAATCACCTAAAACTACTACAACACATATAACAACTAAAATACCCAAGTTAACTAAAACACCTTAAACAACTTAAACACCTACAACAACTAAAACACTTAAAAAACAACTAGAACACCTTAAACAACTAAATCGCCTATAACAACTAAAACAACTTTAACAACTGGAACAACGAAAACAACTAAAACACTCACACCAGCTAAAACAACTAAAACAACTGTAACAACGAAAACAACTACAGCAACTAAAACAACTAAAACAACTGAAACACCTATAACACTTAGAAGCACCTGTCACAACTAAACACCTAAAACAACTAAAAACAACTACAACAAATGAACAACTACAACAACTAAACAACCTGAACAACTACAACAACTAAAACAACTAAAACAACTAAAATAACTAAAACAACTAAAACAAATATAACAACTAAAACAATTTAAAGAATTAAAACAACTAAAACACCCAAAACAACTAAACACCTATAGTAACTAAAACAACTAAAACAACTAAAGCAACTAAAACAACTGAAACACCTATATCAACTACAACAACTATAACAACTATAACACCTAAGAACAACTATAACACCTAGAACAACTTAAACAACTAGAACAACTAAAAAACCAAAGCAAATGAAACACCTATAACAACTAAAACACCTAAAACCACTAGAACACCTCAATCATTTAAAACGCATAAAACAACTAGAACACCTAAATTAACTGAAACACATATAACAACTTAAACACCTATAACAACTAGAACACCTAAAAACCACTAAACACCTAAACAACTAGAACACCTGGAACAACTATAACACCTAGAACACCTAAAACACCTGAAAACACCTCAAACAACTAAATACCTTAAACAACTATAACATCTATAACAACTAAAACAACTATAAAAAACTAAATCACATAGAACAACTACAACAACTAAACACCTAAAACACCTACAACACCTACAACAACTCAAACACATAAAACAACTATAAACAACTAGAACAAGTAAAACAACTGAAACAACTATAACAATTAAATCAACTCAAACAAACATAACAACTAAAATAACTATAACAACTATAACAACTAAAACAACTACAACAACTAAAACGCCTATTACAACTATAACACCTATAACAACTGAAACAACTTGAACAACAGAAACAACTTAAACAACTAAAACAACTAAAACAACTAAACACCTAAACCAACTAAAACAACTAAAAGAACTAAAAGAACTAAAACAACTAGTACACTTAAAACAAATAAAACAACTACAACAACTATAACAACTAAAACACCTAAAACAACAATAAACAACAGAAACAACTAAAACAACTATAACAACTGAAAAAAAAACAATCAAAACACCTGTAACAACTATAACACCTATAACAACTAAAACACCTAAAAAATAACTAAACACCTTAAAACAACTAAAACACCTATAAAACTAAAACAACTATAACAACTAGAACAACTAAAACAACTAAAAACACCTAAAAAATCTAGAACACCTAAAACACCTATAACAACTTGAACAACTTCAACAACTAAAGCAACTCAAACACCTAAACCAACTAAAGAACTAAAACAACGAAAACAACGAAAACAACTACAACAACTAAAACAACTAAAACAACTAAAACAACTAAAACAACTGAAATACCTAAAACACTTATAACACCTACAACAACAAAAACACCTAAAACAACTAAAACAACTAAAACAACTAAACAATTTAGACAACTAAAACAACTGAAACACCCAAAACAACTTAAACCCTTATAACAACTATAACAACTAAAACAACTAGAGCAACTAGAATAACTAAAACACCCATAACCACTAAAATAACTAGAACACCTAAAACAACTATAACACCTAAAACAACTTTAACAACTAAAACAACTATAACACCTAAAAGAACTTGAACAACTAGAGCAACTAAAATAACTATAAAAACTAAAACAACTGAAACGACTATAACAACTAGATTAACTAAAACAACTCAAACCGTTGAAACCACTAAAACACCTATAACAACTAAGCAACTGAAACAACTAAAAAAACAACTAAAAAAACTAAAACAACGAAAACAACTAAAACACCTAAAACGACTAAAACAACAGAAACAACTATAGCAACTAAAGCAACTAGAGCAACTAAATCAACTAGAACAACTAAAAATCCAAAAACGACTAAAATAACTTGAACAACTTTAACAACTAAAACAACTCAAACACCTTAACCAACTAAAACAACTAAAACAACTAAAACAACTAAAACAACTAAAACCCCTAAAAAACAACTATAACAACTAAACAACTAAAACAACCATATCAACTAAAAAAACTAAACAACAAAAACAACTATAACACCTTAATCAACTAAAACACCTACAACAACTAGAACCCCTAAAACAACTATAACAACTAAAACAACGAAAACAACTAAAACAACTACAAACAACTAAAACACCCAGAACAACTAAAACAACTAAAACAACTAACAACTATAACAACTAAAACAACTAAAACAACTAAAACAGCTAAAACAACTATGACAACTAAAACAACTTCAAGAACTAAAACCACTAGAACAACTAGAACAACTACAACAACAAAAACAACTATAATACCTAAATCAACTTAAACACATAGAACAACTGTAACACCTAAAACTACTATAACACCTAAAACAACTAAAACACCTAAAACAAATGAAACACCTATAACAACTAAAACCACCATGACACCTAAAACAACTGAAACACCTAAAACAACGAAATACCTAAAACTCCTGAAGCCTCTATAACAACTAAAGAACTAAAACACCTATAACAACTATAAAACCTTAAACAACTTGAACATCTTTACCAACTATAACACCTAAAACAACTAAAGCACCTATAACAACTACAATAACTAAAACAAATAAAACAACTATAACAACTAAAACACATTAAACAACTATAACAACTAAAACAACTAAAACACCTGAAACAACTAAACAACTATAACAACTAAAACAACTATAACACCTAAAACAACTATAACAACTAAAACAACTAAAACAACTAAAATAATTACAACATCAATAACACCTCAACCAACTAAACAACTAAAACCACTAAAACAACTAGAACAACTAAAACAACTAAACACCTGAAACACCAATAACACATATAACAACTAAAACACCTAAAACAACTAAAACAACTAGAACAACTATAACAACTAAAACATCTATAACAACTATGACAACCAAAACAACTAAAACAACTATAACAAATATAACAACTAAAACAACTAAAACAACTGAAACAACTGAAACAACTAGAACAACTAAAATAACTAAGACAACTAAAACAACTAAAACAACGAAAACACATAAAACAACTAAACAACTAAAACAACTAAACAACTAAACAACTAAAACAACTAAAAAAAATACGACACCTATAACAACTAAAACACCTACAACAACTAAAATACCTAAAATACCCATAGTACCTATAACAACTACAACACCTATAACAACTAAAACATCAAAACAACTAACACACCTAAAACAACTACAACAACTTAGTCAACTAAAACAACTAAAACCTCTAAAACAACTGGAACAACTAAAACAACTACAACACCTAAAACAAATAAAACATCTTGAACAAGTATAACACCTAAAACAACTACAACACCTAAAACCACCAAAACACCTTAACAACTGAAACAAATAAAACAACTACAACACCTAAAACAACTAAAACACCTAAACAACTAAAACACCAATAACAACTAGCACACCTAAAACACCTATAACACCTAAAACACCTAAAACACCTAAAACAACTAGAACAACTAGAACACATATAACAACTAAAACACCTAAAACAACTACAACACCTAATACAACTACAACACCCGAAACATCTAGAACACATAAAACAACTAAACATTTGAAACAACTAAAACAACTAAAACACCTTTAACAACTAAACACCTAAAACAACTAAACACCTATAACAACTAAAACAACTAAAAAATACTAGAACACCTTAAACTACTATATCAACTAAACCACCTAAAACAACTGTAACAACCAAAACAACTGAAACAACTACAACAAGTAAAACAACTACAACAACTAAAACAACTACAAGAACTAAAACTACTAGAACAACTAAAACACCTTGAACAACTAAAACACCTAAACTACTATAACATCTAAAACAACAACAACACATAAAACAACTGTAACACCTAAAACAACTAGAACACCTAATACAACTAGAACATTTAAAATAACTAGAACAACTAAAACAACTAAACACCTATAACCCCTAAAACACCTACAACAACTAAAGCAACTAAAACAACTAGAACCACTAGAACAACTAAAACAACTACAACACCTAAAACAACTAAAACACCTATTAAAACAATAACAACTATAAAACTAAAACACCTTAAACAACTAGAACAACTAAAACAACTAAAACAACTAAACAACTTAAACAACTAGAACAACTAAAACAACTAAAACACTTATAACAACTAAAACAACTAGAACAACTGAAACAACTTGAACAACTAAAACAACTATAACAACTAAAACAACTAAAACAACTAGAACACCTAAAACAACTACAACAACTACAACAACTAAAACAACTAAACAACTGGAACAACTAAATCATCTAAAACAACTAAAACAACTAGAACACATTAAACCACTTAAACAACTAAAACACCTAACCAACTGAAACAACTGAAACAACCAAAACAACTAAAACAACTAAAACAACTAAACAACTAAAACACCTATTACAACTAAAACAACTAAAACAACAAAAACAACTAGAACAACTATAACAACCATAACACCTAAAACAACTAAAACACCTATAACAACTAAAACAACGAAAACAACTAAAACACCTTAAACAACTAGACTACCTAAAACAACTACAACAACTAAAACAACTTAAACAACTAGAACAACTTAAACACCTAAAACAACTAGAACACCTAGAAACCACTAAAACGCATTAAACAACTAAAACACCTGAAACAACTATAACACCTACAACACCTAAAACACCTAAAACACCTAAAAACACCTCAAACAACTAATTACCATAAACAACTATAACATATAGAGCAACTAAAGCAACTGAAACAACTTAAACACCTAGAACAACTACAACAACTAGAACACCTAAAACCCCTACAACACCTACAACAACTATAACACCTATAACAACGAAAAACAACTAGAACCACTTGAACAACTGAATCAACTATAACAACCAAAACAACTAAAACAACTAAAACACCTAAATCAACTAAACAACTAAAACAACTGAAACAATCTAAACAAATAGAACCCTTTAAACAACTAAAACAAATACAACAACTAAAACAACTATAACACCTAAAACATCTATAAACAACTAAAACAACTAAAACAACTATAACAGCCAAAAAAAACTAAAACAACTAAAACAACTATAACAACTAAACCACCTAAAACAACTAAATCACCTAGAACAACTACAACACATAAAACAACTAAAACACCTTAATTAACTAAAACACCTAAAACAACTTAAACACCTACAACAACTAAAACACATAGAAAAAACTGAAACACCTAAAACAACTAAAACACCTATAACAACTGAAACAACTATAACAACTAGAACAACGAAAACCACTATAACACCTAAACCAACTAAAACAACTGTAACAACGAAAACAACTACAAAAACTAAAACAACTAAAACAACTACAACAACTGAAACACCTAGAATACTTAGAAACACCTACAACAACTGAACACCTAAAACAACTAAAAACAACTACAACAACTGAACAACTACAACAACTAAACAACTTAAACAACTAAAACAACTTAAACAACTCAAACAACTAAAATAACTAAAACAACTAGATTAACTCTAACAACTAAAACAATTTAAAGAATTAAAACAACTAAAACACCCAAAACAACTAAACACCTATAATTACTAAAACAACTAAAACAACTAAAGCAACTAAAACAATTAAACACCTATATCAATAAGAACAACTAAAACAACTAGAACACCTACAAACAACTATAACACCCAAAACAACTAAACACCTATAGTAACTAAAACAACTATAACAACTAAAACAACTAAAATAACTAAAACAACTAGATCAACTAAAACAACTAAATACCACTAAAACACCTACAACAACTATAACAACAAAAACAACTAGAACAACAAAAACAACTAGAACAACTGAAACAACTAAAACAACTAAAGCAACTAAAACAACTAAAACAACTAAAACACCTAGAACAACTAGAACACCTAAAACGACTAAAACAACTTTAACAACTAACAACTCAAACACCTGAACCAACTAAAACAACTAAAACAACTAAACAACTATAAAACATAAAACAACTATAACACCTAAAACAACTAAAACTATTTATGCAACACGAACAACTATAACAACTAAAACAATTAGAACAACTAAACACGTAACCCAACTGAACAACTAAAACGACTAAACAACTATTACAGCTATAACAACTAAAACACCTACAACAACTAAAACAACTATAACAACCAACTAAAACAATTAAAACAACTAAAACAACTATAACAACTAAAACATCTCAAACAACTTCAATATCTAAAACAACTAAATAACTAGAACAACTAAAACATCTAAAACATCTAAAACAACTAAAACAACTAAAACACCTAAAACTACTAAAACAACTAAAACACCTAACCAACTGAAACAACTAAAACAACTAAAACAA